>CAJPDP010198885.1:0-11987 GCA_905336975.1 Bombina variegata variegata | reverse complement strand
AGACAGATAGATAGATAGATAGATAGATAGATAGATAGATAGAATGTTAAAGTTAAATTAAAGGGACACTAAACCCAAAAAATTTCTTTCATGATTCAGAAAGAGAATGCAAATTTAAACAACAATCCAATTCACTTCTATTATTTATTTTGCTTCATATTTTAGATATCCTTAGTTGAAGAAAAAGCAATGCACATTGGTGAGCCAATCACATGAGGCTTCTAAGTGCAGCAACCAATCAGCAGTTACTGAGCCTATCTAGATATGCTTTTCAGCAAAGACTATCAAGAGAATAAAACATAGATAATAGGAGTAAATTAGAAAGTTGTTTAAAATTGCATGCTCTTTCTATATCATGAACGGAAAAAAAATGGGTTTCATGTCCCTTTAATGTTAAAACCATTTGCAGCCTATTTTTTCTAACACCTGAGATCTCATATCTTTGAGCCCTTATAACTTTTTTTGTGCAATTTAAAAAAAAAATAAAAAAATATTAGACTACTTTGTAATGTATTTTTCATGTGTTTTGTGAGACTTTGATCTTTTGCAAAACATTTAACCAGAGCTCTGAAGACGTTGTAATCAGTCTAGCATAAGTCGCGATTGCGCTCACGGGTTTGCATTTACTTTTAACTTGTAATACAAGCACTACATCCGACGCACGCAAACAGCCGTGATAAACCCCTTATCACTCACGCGTAATCTGGCCCTAAGTCTGTATATCGAATTCAAGAGTTGGTCTAAAAAAAAAAAAAAAAGCCTTGATTTAAATGGTAATGATGTGGTACTTAGAAAACATTTTAAATGTATTTACAAACAAGTTAAAGGGACATTACACTGCTGCGTACAACTACAGTAACAAGGTTACTACTCACTATTACATGTTTTTCCTCCTGCAGCTGTCTTCAAAGCCATTGTCTTATTTTCACCCCTTACAAGTATCAGTTAGTGAAGCTCTGCATCTTCACACTGGGCGCCGCCATCGTATATTTGCTTATACATTATTTGTTATGTAACGTAAAAGTTAAATGCTTCTGCTGTCTATTATGTGAGTTAAACTAAAGTGAATGGTACAGCTGGTAACACAAGTCTGTGAAAGTGCACTGCTCCTATCACATGATGAAACAATACGTGAGCTGCAAGATGGCGGCGCCCAGTATAAAATGCAGAGCTTTACCAACTGGATTCTGTAATAAGTTAAAATAAGAGAATGGCTTTAAAGAGAGCTACAGATACAGTAGGCAAAACAATTCAATGGTGAATAGTAACCATCCTACTGTAGTTGTACCCAGCTGTTTAATGTCCCTTTTAAATGACTTCACAAATTGCAATATTATATATTTTGATCTTCTCATAATAACTCTTTCAATATAAATGAGTTTCTACATTTATTTTAATGAGTAGTGAGAATTTTAAAATATATTGCAATGTTGGGTATTCTGGGTATCCAGCCACAATATTGTGGGAGCAAAATCACTGTCCACTGTCTTGTGGGCTGAAATCTTGTGTCTGCAACAATGTTATGATTAGCAATCTTGATATAAGATAGAACTGGTGTTAGGGATAACCACTTGAATGTCAGAGAGGGGGGGAGTACGACTGCCTTCCCTTACATGCAAGAGGATAACTGGAGTTTGTCCACATGTTGCATTTCTTCCACAGGCACTATTGTTGCAGCCATATTGTCACTATGGTAATTTCGCAGATGTGGTATTTTGGTGGTCAAAATAGTATAATTGGCTCAACATTCCCAAAGAAAACTGATAATCCGCAGTTCTGTGTAGATGCACTACTTATTGGTAACTGCCATACTTCTACCTAGTTGTGTTACCCAAGGATAATTTCTGCATGATATAAGGACCCTTTTTTAAACACAATATGGAAGCTTCCTGTTTGAAGAATATGTCTGTCAGCCATCTTTCTTATTATTTTCCTTTTATTCAGCAGATATTACTATATATGCATGGAAACAAGGTACAAGTTCCCCCCCACACACACACAAAAAAAGCTACAATATTACATAATAATATTTTGTTCATCACTGACACATGAACCAGGTACATTTTGTTTTGTACTGTGGCCTCCAGTCTGATTTATTTTTCACAACCACTAGCTCTAGATTCTATTTCTTTCCTTTACCTCCTTTGTTTCTCCTTTTTCTTGGGTAGATGACTGTAGGAAAAGTTTCCAGGGGCATAGGTGCTGTGGCTGAAGTTCTTGTTGATCTTTATATGAATGACCATAGGCCCAAACCCAAATCTGTGTCTTCAGAGGTGGGTAAGAACCAACCAAACAAATCTACAGTATAGGACTAACTACAGTATAGGTCTAACCTTAGCATTGTGTGTTTGCTTCTATAATTTCATTCTTTCTGGAGACAAACTAATTGGAATTAATATTATACACAGGTTGCATACACTGGTAGAGCATTTGCATAATATATATTAATACAACCATAACACAATTTAAATGTAAAATGCTGATACACTTTGCTACATTTCCCTAAATGTTTTTAGTTTATGATTTATAAAAATTACTTTTTGTTAGATTCAGAATCCTTTGGATGGGACTCCAGCTTGTCTTTTTGTGGAATCTTCTTCTTCTTCTTCTTCTTCCTATATCTGTCCTCTTCAGAAGGTATCTGTAACAGTTTTTCTTTCTAATCACATTCATTTGTTTTTTTGTAGAATACATAAAATAGTGACAAAAACCATAATCTACAGTCAGTTAAAGGCTAGACAAACCGCTCAAAATTACTTAAATTGATTTTGAAGCAGAGGGATGTAGGACTGAGACCCATAGAAAAACTTGTCTTGACCTTAAACCTGTTGATTTAAAAACAAGAACAATCCTCTCTTTTTTGTGTGTGTGGGGGGAGGTGGCTGTGTTTAAGTTAAATGCGCCTGAGCAAAAACTCTTATGAAGGGGGGAAGAGTTATTTTTTAGGTACCAATATTTCCACTTTAGAATGGACCGTAGCAATATTTCAGAACTATTTGTTCTGTTGGTAAATTTGAATACAATATAATTGCTTAAAAGTATTGGGCTTCTCGCTTTCGAAGAAGTCTTCTACAAGAGCAGCTTCAAATGTACGTTCTGTTCTAATGGAGTTTATGAAATACCAAACTGTGTGTTTATTCTGTACCTCGTTCTTATCAATAATCGCCTACATTGATATAGAAATAATGCATAACGTATTCACTGTTTTTTCAGTACATTATCTGTGCTAAACCTATATTAATATAAATAAAGTAAACTTATTATGTTTGGTTACTTGCAGGGATCTCTTAAAAAAGAATTTCCTCCAAATATCGGAGGCAGTGACATCTGCTATTTCTGCAAGCGACGAGTATATGTAGTGGAGCGTCTAAGCGCAGAAGGACACTTCTTTCATAGAGAGTGCTTCAAATGTTCCTTTTGTTCAACAAGTCTTCGTCTTGGGAATTATGTCTTTAATCTGGAAGAAGGTATGGTTATTTTTATCTAAGTTTTATATGTTAGACATGGTAGAACATTCTCCCGGTGCAGACGCAGCATAATAGATCTACTATTACATGTTTTAAAGTCTTGGTCTGCTTTGTACTCCAAATAATTTTATTTGTGTAAGAACACATTAGGAATAAGTGTGTGTGGGTTTTGTTTTGTTTTTGGATCACAACTACTAATCTCTCTTAGGCCATATTGAATAATCAGATCGCATTCATCATTGATCGGCTGACTTCTATTTGCTATTGAAGAGGTGTACAAACTAATGTTGTTAATGGCTGTGGGCGACATGACATTTTACTTATATTTAAAGATAAAACCTAAAAAATAAGATAAGATTATAGTCCTATTTTTATCTAGACATTACAGGGAAATTGCAGGGTTAATTACCCAATGAAAAGTGTGATTTTTTTATTAATAAATTACTGATGCCCGTTTTCTTCACAGTGGTGCTAAGGGCCACACAAAAACAACAACTTTGAAGGGCCAGATGTGGCCCTGGGGGCCTTTGTTAATGCAGTTCTTGATTAGCTCAACCCCTCTACACTGAATTAGCTAATAGTTTGATTATTACTTTAATCACCACTTTTTTCAAGAGATTACTCTATGTACCCTGCTAAACATGGCATATTTTATTATATATTATTTATCATTAGTGTATTTAGCTTTCAGAAATAAAGAATTTGACACATTTTATTTCTTTATAACAATTATGAGATTAGCAGCTTTATTTAACAATAACAACTTTTTTGCCTCACAATATCCTTTGCTTATTGTTGAAAATGTGAAGCACATTTTTGGCTGACGGTTGCAATTTGGAAAAACACATTTGGGCAGCAATAACGAGCATCAACAGTAAAGGTCAAGTCCAACAAAAAAAAGTGTGGGAACTCACCAAGACTTCCACCCCCTCACAATTTAATATTGTTTTATACACACACCCTGTGTTTTTATGTATATAATCTATACAATCTGGTTAATGAAAGCAAATTTAAAACCAATGAAGGGCTGAATGGTTGCCTTTGGGACTGAGGATATTTGGGTTTTTCCTACTACAAGATGTTTCACAAACACCTTTAATTGCAAGGACTATTTTCCTTTGTTTGTACACACGTATTGCCCTTGCATACCTTATCCCAGCTATCTCTAGAAGAACTAAAAGGAATTCCAATCAGAAAGAAAGCAGGAAGGACATGACTCTTTCCTGCTTGATGAGCACATTTGTGCTTTGGTTTTTAAACCAACTTTAAAATAACTAAACTAGACACACGTGAACACCTGTTGTTTAATATCAAGATCCAGAGTGTCTGTACTTATTTTTTAACTCACATGGTGCATAGCCAGCTTACCTTCAGTTACTCACCCCCATATCTTAATTATTTAATAGGACTTCCACGCAGCCTTGTGTGCAAACTCTTTTATTGCCTGATCTATAGCATTACTAATTGTCCTCAGAGAGATAATTGTAACACCTAGGTTCCAACATGGTGGCTTGTTCGATATTTAAACTTCTAATATAGGGTTGATCACAGTGCTTTAGAACATGTTCAATGATTTTCTACAGAAAAACACCATTAAAGTCTATGCAGATTTTTGTAGATAAATTATTTTATACGTTTTTTCTAAAGAATTGTGAGAAACCCCATAATCATTAAAATACATCTATATATTATTTATTAAGGCTAATGTTTGCTTTAAATGCATCATTTTGACTAGCATATATTTACTGTTTAATATCCCTTTAAATTCTGCAATATGTGAGTCAAACAGCTTTAATAAATGTACATTGCAATCCCTGCAGGTGAGCAGCCCCTGTGATTAGGGGTAGGAGACTCCTGTAAAGTACAGTAAGCCACATCTGTTCACCTGAGATATATCTGGCAGCATATTTAATACTGTTATGAGATTTTGTATCAGGTGTGGTTACCAGATTTAGTTTTAATCAAACTGATTATTTTAAATGCTGAGAATCACACCTGGTTATTAATCCTTAATAAATAATAAAGATCCTACAAAACATAATTTGCATCCAGAAAATCTAGGTGTATTTATGATTGATTGAATGAAATGTAAAGTTACTGCTACTCTTAGCAACAATAATTCTATAAGTCTTAAATATAAATTATGGATCTGGTATGCGGCTGTAAAAAAATGTCAAATGCATTTAGATAAGAGGCGGCCTTCAAGGGTTTAGAAATTAGCATATGAACATACCTAGGTTTAGCTTTTAACTAAGAATACCAAGAGAACAAAGCACACTTAATGATAAAAGTAAATTAGAAAGTTGTTTAAAATTACATGCCCTATCTGAATCATGAAAGTTGAATTTGGACTTTACTTATGTGTTTAAAGCCTTTGTGGGGTTTAATGAATAGTTCTCTAGCCACAGTAATGCAAAAATTACATTCGCTAATGAATCAGAGCATTTCATTTTTTGCATCAGAATGTCTTTTTAAAGGGACATAGGGCTTTATCATTCTGATTCTGACGTTGAACATTTTATCTATTTATGTATTTGTTTATTATTTTTACTCTCATCTATTTTTTCTAGGTAAATTTTACTGCCAGCCACACTTCATGCATTCTTTCTCAAGTAATAAACAAAGAAAAAGACGAACAGAATCAAACATGCAGGTGAGACATAAACAATAAACGTAATTGTATAATATTCAACATTTTCTGGCATTTTATATTAACCTTATATCTTTATGTATTTTTATTTATTTTAAAAAAAAACTTTTGTAAAAGTTTACAAATATTAAATTTATCAGTATGATATGTAAGCCGTAATAAGCAAAATAAAATTCACAATGATTTAAAATATATCGCTACACAAAAGAGAATAGTTACTTTTGTTAAAGGCTCCTAGTGAATTTAGTGGTTTAGTTTTGTGAGACGATACCATGGAATTTTAATTTTTTGGTACTAGAGATATCTGCAATGCATTGCATCCATCTTCAGCAGCCAAATGGTTAATCAAACTGTGATTTATTCATTGGCTGTTACAAAGAAGAGGCTGAATACACCTGTAAAGGGATATTTAGCTGTAGCAAGCAATGAACACCCACAGCTGTGTTATCCTATACTAATATTTCACACACTAGCTTTGATGTCTTCTATCTAAATACAGATACATTAAGCAGTGCTTCTAGCTATACAGCTGTCCTTTTTACTCAAACTTAGTTATTGCTTGGCTGAAGTTACTGTTTTCAAAAGCTCCCTCCTACAGGTTCCTTGTATAAAATTTGCTACACACACTGCTGGCATATATTGCTCAAGACGTATGCATGTCCTACATCAGTGTGCTCTTTAAAAGGGGCCAAGCTTCAACAAAAGCATCTAAGGGGAATGAGGTCAATTTGGTTTAAAAAGTATACTGAACAGTTTTGTTTTTAATTGCATACTCTGTTTGAATCAAGAAGGTTTAATTTTGACTGTGACCCTTTAATATTGAACCCCATTTTATCACAGCAACTTTAATATACTGATCAACATTATGAACTTCCATCTAGATAGAAGAACCTTAAATACTAAGGTTTAGATTAAATAAAACATTTGAATAAAATATCTTAAGTGTTACCCTGCATACAATCCTTTGCTTTTCATAGCTAACATTGTTTTGATTTCCCAAACAACTGTTGCTGTTTATAACAGTTTACATTCCTCCCTCCGGAATATGAAAACACTTAGCCAAAACTTTCTTATATCCTAGTACTTTTAATTGTCAATTATTTATTTTCAGAAGTAAATTAACTATTTAATTCATATATTGTGTATTAATATAGATTATGCTGTATGTCAGTTGTATGATTTTGTGTTTTTATGATGCATATTCTCATTAAAAGTACATAATCAAAGCCAAAAGCATTACTCATTTTCAGATAGGCACCTCTGGTTATTTGATTCTTCTGAAAGGCATAATGTTTATCAGGGTGACATTAACTGAAGTTTATTAATTTAAGACAGTGTGTTAAACTGTATTAAAACATTGACATATTATATACAAAACAAGGTTTTAAATATGCTTTATTAAGTTAGAGGCAGGAATTTTGCGCACATTAATTATGGCCAATATGTTCATAGACCACTTTTCTTCTGTTTATACTAGTAGACAACCTTGGGGAACTTAAAATCCTAGTGAAGGCTCTTAGTTCAAACAGGGCTATCATAGCAGCAATTAACAAGTTATTATTTGTATTTCCACAATGAGAGAGGGGGGTTATGGTTACTTCATTTGGTTTCTTGTTTATGAAAAAATATGTGCCTCTGTGAGATTCATTGGTAAAGTTACATTGATGACATTTTTTTTTTTAAATGTATTTACTATGTAGAAGTAAACCTCTACAGGGAATTATGAATACATGTCACTTGAAAAATTCACTTTTTAAATATTTGTGTAATGTTTTAAAATGAAAAATAAACATAACTTATATAATCTAAGATAAATGTAATTAATATGTGACTAGCTACAAGCAAAGCTTTGGAATGTGGGCTGATTTCATTGGATGTCTTTAAAAAAAAAGTGTTAATAATTGTACACAAAAATACTAATATTAGGTAAGTACTTTGATGCAAGCATTAGGTCCAATAAAGCAGTTAATTCCATCATATATATTTCTTTAATTTTTGGCTCAAGTGTTAACCTTTACATTTTTACTAGAAGTTCTTTTTTTTTTTTTTATTCCACAGGAAGAAGATAAAACGTGGAAGAGTGAAGGTTCTAGACTGCCTGAGGGCACTATAGACAGTCCATACAGTGCTTCCAGTAGTTCAGAGGAAAGCTCACCAGGTATCATGACATCATTTTTTAGGAAATCTTTAAGCTGGCCTCTTATGGTGACCAGGGATCTGCTTGACATTCCAAGACGCCTGTCTAACTGGATGCATAGTTTTCTGCAAGGCGCCCATCATCATTTCAGGGACAATGAACAAAACTATGCCTACATGTATGAACTGCTAAGCGTGGGTGTGCCATTCATGTATGTGCTTCTAGAGATGCTCAATCTCATGTTTCAAGAAGCAGGGCCATCCCTTCAGTATATAGTTGATCAAGCTCAAAACACGTTCTGGTACAAAGGTATCTAAGCTACCAAAATTTAATGGGCCTTTTCCATAATTAGGCCCTGAAGGGATGAACATTACACTGTGTAATTAGCAAGCACCGCGATGCCTTGACCAATTATAGATTTTTTTTAATTGCAATTAATATTTTGATATTTTAGTGGTAATTTGAAGATACATTTCTGGATACTAATTGAAGGAAATTTTAAGATTTGCACTTATTTTTTACACAAGCCATGTTTTCAGTTTACAGTTTGCATACCTTGTACAAAGGGGCTAATGGTGATAGTTATTTCTTTAATACTTACTATTTGCTCCTGCTTTTTATTTTTTTCTTCACACAATTTAGTAGCTACAATCTAGTAGCCTATTATTATTTTTTAATATTTCACATTTCCTTTTCTTCACTTCCATATATTTCCTTCACTGTAGGGTAATTGTTGTAAAACAACAGATCCAAAATTCAGTCCAGGTTATACAAATGGTAATTATTCTTTGGTTATCAAAATTTCTGTTCTATGTTAGGGAAATCTAATTTCTAAAAAAAAAAAAAACTATATTGAAAGAGTAGTATAATCAACAATGGATCAAGTACATAACTCTCTAAATATATTATGTATTTTTCTACCAAATTTTGTAGTGCTATGTCTGCCATAAATTCACCAAAGCAAAAAGGAAGTATATGGAAGGCAGCATTTTATGCTATTGCCAATTTCCAGCACGCTTTCAAAGGGTCTCAGAAACCTATCTTGTCTGACAATATCATTTCAATAGATGATGGTGCCAAATATTAATAACATTTCCGTTGACTTGAATGCAAAGTGGGTTTTTGATGGATGCAGATGACTGTATAGAGTTTTCGAACCTTTACTGTATTACAGAAATATTTGCTTTTGCATTTAAATTAAGTTTGTTAAAGTAGAATGTTATTTATTTAAAATAAGACTTTTGATAAGGATTAGTAGTGAACAATAGCAATAATTTGAGATATAAATAATCTCTCTTAATGTGTCCCTATATTTCACATTTAATTTAAATATAATTTCTCTTTACCCAGTAGATGCGCTATAGGTTCTTAGTGGTCTCAACATTTCTTATTTAAAATAAGATTAAATAGGTTTTAAATAACCTAATTATAATATTACTAATTGGAGACAAAATCCTAAAGGAAATGTATACACAACATTTCAAAGCCTTCAATTCCTACAATAATAAAAAAAAAAGTTATTAAAATTGTAGCAACATATGATGTTTTAAGACCTTGTACAAATTATGATTACAAATATATTCCTAATGTGAGAAATTACTGGTAATGATTGGATTTTCCTGTAATATTTTAGCTACTTTCTTGGTAGGGGTACCGAGAGCTTTCTTTAAATAAAGAATCCAAACATTAAAATAATATAAATTCTTCTAACAGCAAAGATAGTTCATGCTGGATTGGATAATCTGAGTTTTAAGAAACAAAAATATCAAGACACTAAATTATAGGCAATATTTTAAAACCATTTGTTGTTTGGACTAATAAGGTAATTTTTCCACTTTTAAAAAGACGCAGGGCATTCATTTATTTGCAATTGGTGAAAAGCAATTGTTAAAATAAATAAAACTCACCCACATACATATTTTAAAGATGTTTATATACCTAAAGTTTTTCATTCCAACTCTGCAAATTTCGCAGACTTTGTGCTTTTCAGGCATGTATTTGCCCTTAGACTAAGAATATTTAATATAAGTATTTGTTAATGTCAAATTACATTTCATTGTTTTATCAACATTTTTTTTTTTCAAATTTAATTTCCAATTAAAAAAACTGCCATTTCTAAAGATTTATCCAAAAATGCATTTCAACTACTGAAAAAAGATACATCCATAAAAAAGCCGCTACTTGCATTCTTGTATTATGACTACTTTAATATGTAATGAGTGGTATTAATGAACTAATTAAGTAACCTCTTGGCAGCCAAAGAAAACTGTATTGCATTCTGCAGCAATGCATTTCAGACTTTTTTTAGCAGCAAAGGGGTTAAAATTGCTTCCCAAATGTTGTTGTAATATGTGAGCGAATATAGTGATATCTATAGCATGATTTCATGGTTGCTTTTTTCTTGTTGTTTTTTTAAAATGCACTGATTGTGCCAATATTATTATCCTTACACATTCACGTATATATGAAGTTATGTTATTTTTTTGTTAAATTTTATCAGTAGTATGATATTGAATTATTACATTTCTAGCAAGGTTTTTATTTGTGTTGAATTTGCATTTTTTTACTCTTAACCGTAATTTTAAAAATGATCAATCTTGCTATTTTGTTTACATTCTGTTATTTTGGGAGGGGGATTTGTTTTTCTATTTTACATTGGGTAAAATATTTGCCTGAATAATTTGTAAAGGAAAACAATAATTGCTAGATCAAATAATACACGATTTATGCTGTAACATGTGAGAGAAATATTTAATATTCCTTTCCTTGATTATAATTTTGTTTTTTCAGAGTGATTCCACATTTTGACTGCACTACTAGCATGTGGTGGTCAAATTGTGAGCCGGTATATACTGTAAAATTCAGTAAAAATTTAATAAAAAAGTAATTATGTGGAACTTTTGGAGTCCCATATATACACATATATAATCTCATAATATATATTTAAAAAAAATGTTTTTTACAATTTGGAAATTTGAATTATTCTAGCATTCCATGTGTTTGATCTGAAATCAAGTAATAAGGTTTTCATTTTTCCTGTATTTATGGAGTTTTTCTTTAAAGACAAATGATCTTTGATTTCTCATCTCTTCATTTCTTCCAATTTCATTTTCTTTCCTTTTTTGTCTGTGTCTGAACTAATACTTCAATATCTTTTTTTTTCTATCTTTTTTTATGTTGCTTTTAGTTAATTTCAACATTCCAGTACTACACCCACTTGTTGGCTGAAGCATTGCTACTGTAAGGTGATTCTTTTGCTTGCCAGTCTCTACATGTTGTAACTAAAGTTCTTTTAATATTTAAAGGGACATTCCAGATAAAATTGGAATTCACATGGATGCATTTCAAATTTGAATAGAAGAATCTTTGAAATATACATGTAATAGCACAAATGCTTCTATTAAAAGCTATAGCTGTTTCAAAAGTGCTCAGAAAGCCTTTGCTCATAAAGGACTAAGGTGCTTGTACCAGCTGGTAATCACTAACTTTGTTAATTGCTGACATGATACAAGCCCCACTGGTGCTCTGAGCAGCTGCAGTATATAAAATGCTGGTGCACTGAGAATATCTAGCTATGCTTCACATGCACTTGCAGAGAAAAATGCTAACACTAAAACAGTGATAACTTTTACTAGAAGCATTTTTGCCAATACATGTATATTGCAAATATGTTCTATTCAAAGATGTAATTTATCTATGTACATTTATATTTTGACTGTAATGTCCCTTTAAA
>CAJPDP010198690.1:0-12033 GCA_905336975.1 Bombina variegata variegata | reverse complement strand
TCTCATATAGATGAAATACATGCATCAATAAATGCCTTAATTCCAGATTTGACACACATACTGGAAAAGATCAGCTAGCATTTTTTATTTTTTTTAGAGGCAGAGTTTGCTTAACAGTCTTTTACTTGTGGCAAAGCTAGCAACCAATTTGACTGTTATACCTAAGCCAATTCTATAAAAATCCCTGGGTTACAGTAATTTTCTAGTTTTGTTCTACAGAGTTTAATCTATACATTTGTTCATACTTGATTCAACTAAACTATTACCAATAAAAATAACTTCACTAGTTTTCTGGCTTTACAATTGGCTATTGCTAGACACTATTTGGTACTACTGACATCAAATTTATTAACACCTCTCTCTAGACTCTAAACTTGGGCCATTTATGTCTTGATGCCTTGTAATTTCCAGACAATGATTGATCTTGCACGGGTTGTCAATTCTGTACTGCAGTAAGATTAAGTAAATAACTACTTTTTTGTTGTTGTTATGTTCGGTTTGTTTTGTTTGTAAGTTTATAGTTTGAAAACCAGAAACACGGGTGTACATAGGAAGCATACAGTTTTACAGTCTGAGAGTTGGAAACCATGAAGATATCCCTAACTTCCCTGGCAAAATTATGTCTATTTATATTCTCTATTTTGATGGTTCTACCAGCTTTATGGGCGTGTGTACCAATATGGTTCCAGTTCTTCTATTCATGTTAACAGATTTCTCATGCAGATGTAATTGGAAATGTGATGTATACTTGTGTTTCTTAATAAAAAATAATTTGAACAATAGGAGAATACAATTTAAAAATGCAGTTGAAATGAATCAATGAGTCTAGTCTTAACATAATCTTGTTTTAAGAATAACAATGCTTTTTTGACCTATTATAAGCAGCTAGTGATCCTCACTATTAGTGTTTTTTGTTTGTTAAAACCTGTCCCTTCAGCCAACACTATTTATTCGTTATGTGACAAAAGGTAACTTTTCTTATTCACATCTATTGTTACTATGGAATACACATAACTTAATAGAAGGTCTCAAGGGAATATGGTTCACTTTTGAATATTTAGACGCGATCACCATATATTACCAATAGTCTCGCTGTAAGATATTTGCAATCTATACAGAAACTACCCTGGGCTGTTACTGTAAACTCTCTGACCAGCATGCATGACTTCAGAAGGTAAACAAAGCACTATTGGACAAACAGTATAGTCCGCTAGTCAATCAGAAGCAACGTATGAAGTGTACATAGATCAGTATCTATTGGCTCTCGAAGGGGTGTGATGTTTAAGCGTTATGCGATTGGTCACTACAGGAGTCGGTTTGGTATATAAGGCGATTAGTTGTGGAATTCGGCTTGTCACTTTACTTTATCATATTGAGAAAGGCCGCACAGCAACAGCCAAAACACGTTTATGTTTTTTAAAGTTCTTTCCTGCTGACAGAGTTCTTTTTTGAGTAGTTGTGTCACATTGCAGAGACCATCCCTGGCACCTGAAGCTGACGCTTCCCGTTATCGGACAGGAATACAGGGGGGTGGCTCTGCAGTGTGTGCTATCATTTACACTCGTCAGCAGGATTATGGTGTGTTTTGTGGGTATTCATAAGGTTAATAAGTATTTTCCTCTTTTGGTTAAGTAATAATTATTATACACCTTATTTTAACATGATATTAATAAATTAGTTTTTAAGCCTTATCATCTTCAACAATTTAGTAGCATTCATTCTAAAACTTTACGATTCTATGGGAATGAGTGCTAATTAAACACTTCTTGTCTCCTTTTCCCTTTCCTCTCTTGTATACATTATATTTAAAGGGGTAGCATCGAGGTTACACTCACCTCTTATTCCCTGGTATTACGCTATCATAGTGCCAACAATATTTCCCTAGTTTATTCAGTAACCTGGTGGGTAAACCACATTTATTTTGTTTGAGCATGTGATACTTTGTGATTATGGCTACCTTTAATTTGGGGGCAGAAATGCTTCAATGGTCTGAGGATATTAAAAATGTAACTATTGACTTGAAAAATAAAAACACTAAAGATAATGAACAAGCTGGAGAATAGTTAAAATCTCTCAAAAATCTCAAATAAATTCGGAAAAAACAAATAAAAAGGCAATGGATCATTGGCATGTATAATTTTTACACTGATAAGAATATAATACCTAGAGGCTTATGCCTTAAATTAATTCCTTCTTTCCAAGATTTAAAACCGGAATTAAAAACTAAGTGGAAAGAGGCGCTCTCAGAATACTCCTACAAACTTATTGGATATCTCATTGAGCATGAAAAAGAAAAACTAAATGTATTAACTGATGAGATCAGTGGGGTATTAAAAGAATATGAGTTAAAGGAAGAATTACAAAAATCATATATTAAAATTAAAGGAGAAGTGGAGAGGTTTGCCAAATTTATTTCGGATAAAAACAAAAAAAAAGATAGATAGAGATTTAACTGATTATGCCAATAAAACAGTATATAGGTGGAATCAGAACATTGCAGCAGGTATTGAATTCTGATTGTTCTGACAAAGACTGCGAAACTACAGACGCTGACAATTCTGATGATGACCTTAGACCTAGATCCATCCTAAGAAATAGGATAATACCCCATGGTAACAACGGAAATGTCCCTTTAGGCAGAGAACCCACTTGGGTAGAGGAAATCAGGCCAAGAACAAGAAGACAGGTCCAATTCAATCAGAAATTCCTAACCAAAAAGAAACAAGTCAAAAAGAATTAAATATAATTAATCTTTCAGACAAAACACTTATAGATATACAAATCTCTGTCCTTAAAAAATGTCTTTCTTTTGTCCCCACACCAACTCTTGACAAGTTCGAGATTATTAAAGATATCCATTTGTTCACACGCAAAGTACTGCTTAAAAAATAATCTAATACAAAGATTAAAGGTTTAGACAAAGCTGATATTACAGCCATTAATGACCTGATTACTCTCTTGGAAGAATCTACTGGAGATAACTGTAAGACTATAATTTCTGATACTAATTGGCGAAGTGTACTAAAGACAAAATCACAATTTGTACCCCCTAGCAGCACATCCTACAATACCCTATCTTTTCTTGACCTTGAATGTAAAGATATACTTGATATATCAGATAATATAGATAACACTCACGATAATCTGTCAAGTGAAGAAAAACAAGCACTTAAAGCTCTCACATCATTAACTGACATACAGATCAAACAAAGTGATAAGGTGGGCAATATTGTGTTGTGGCCTACCCACATGTATGTGGAGGAAGCTAAAAAACAACTAAACAATCAGACAAATTCTAAAAGTCTACTAAGTAATCCCAGTGAAACCTTTTTACAGCAGTATACTACTTTGATCAGCTCTGCATTTTCTGCAGGAATTATTGATAAGAAAGAATTTAAGTTCCTTGAAGTTAAACAACCTAAAGTGGTGACTCTATATTTGCTACCTAAGATCCACAAAAATAAAAAATGTCCTCCTGGGAGGCCCATTGTCTCTGGCATTGGGTCTCTGACAAAAAAGGTGAGCAAATATATTGATGCCAGACTCCGTTATATTGTAGATTATTTACCCTCCCACACAAAAGACACTATGCATGTTCTCAATAAGATACAAAAACTTATCTTAACCGCAAAATCAATACTGGTTACTTGCGATGTCGAGTCTCTATATACCAGTATTGAAGGATACTGGGGATGTAAAACAGTGTCTTATTTCTTATAGAAACATAATTCTATGTCCAATGAAATTAAAGAATTTCATCTTAGGACATAATTATTTTGTATTTGATGGTAGATTCTACCTGCAAACATGTGGAACAGCAATGGGGACATCTTGCGTCCCAACTTACGCAAACATATATCTAGGCTGGTGGGAAGAAAATGTTGTATTCCATAATACCTTAGAACAATATACTCAATACATCACCCATTGGTCTAGGTATATTGATGACATTTTCTTCGTGTGGAGTGGTCCTAAAGAAACATTAGTGCAGTTTATCACACAACTTAATATGAATCCCTTTGGTTTATATTTGACAATGGTCTCAGATGATTCACAGATAGAATTTCTTGATTTAACAATAAAGAAAGTTAATGATCATCTAGAAACAGACACTTATAGGAAGCCTACGGCTACCAATAACATTCTAAGTGCAGACAGCCATCATCATCCAAACACCATCAAAAGTCTCCCTATAGGCGAGTACCTGAGAATTCGTAGAAATAGTACAATTTTAGAGTCGTTTAAATCAGCAGCACTGGAACTCAAGGACAGATTATTACTAAGGGGCTATTCTAGAAAGTCCCAAGCAAGAGCTTACAATAAGGTTTTAAATAGAAATAGATCTGAGCTGTTAACTCCCAAACCTGTTGAAAATTCCAATCCTCTCCTCTTTATTTCTACACTTACCAATCAAAGTAACCAGATATCTAATATTTTGAAGAAACACTGGCATGTCTTGCAGGCTGATGAACAACTACGGTCAGTCATTCCGGACAAACCACTTTTTACATACAGGAGAGTCCATAACCTGAGTGATTGCCTTACAACCAGTCATTTTGATAGAAATGCCAAGAAATCACCTCTTTACAAAGGTTTAATAGCATGTGGTCACTGTAAGGTCTGTCCATATATGGTCAAGAAAAAGACCATGGTGGACAAGTTCCAAAACAAATAGCACGTCAGTAATCACATTACATGTAAAACAACTAATGTTATTTACTGTGTTTCATGCAGCTGTGATTTATTATATGTGGGCATGACAACTAGATGCCTAGGTAGACGAATGACGGAACATCTAAGCAACATCAGAAATGCTGCTAAAGATGTTGAGAAAGGCAAGCAAATCACCAGCGGGCTAAACATTTCCTACAACAACTTAGTGGTAATACCAGTGAATTTAGATGCTGGGGATTGGAAACCCTAGAACAGGAATAAGAGGAGGGGGTGTGGAACAGGCTCTCCTCAAAAAAGGAAGTCAGATGGATCTTTAAATTGAATTATGTCATGCCTTATGGCATGAACGAGAATAACAATGTTTGGGTATTTTTATAAGACTGTATTGAGGGATATAGCTGTGTATAATGATGTGTAGTACACAACTGACCTCACCTTAATTTATATGTCTTATTAACCCCTTTTATTTAAAGGTGCACCCTGAATTAGTGAGGATAGAATACTATGCATACATATTTAGGACTTCATATACTATGGCATTAGATTTAGGACTATTTGATAGGTATACTGCACCAATTGAAATAATGGGACTAACTAACAATTGGACTAGACTACATATCCCATGATGTCACTATGGACAGACTATATACAATGTAACATTTGGACCCTTTCTCTATTTAGCCCGTACTTCACATATTATGTGAGATAATTACAATAGGAGAATCCAATTTAAAAATGCAGTTGAAATGAATCAATGAGTCTAGTCTTAATATAATCTTGTTTTAATGATAACAATGCTTTTTCGACCTATTTTAAGCAGCTAGTGACCCTCACTATTAGTGGTTTTTGTTTGTTAAAACATGTCCCTTCAGCCAACACTATTTATTTGTTATATGCCAAAAGGTAACTTTTCTTATTCACATCTATTGTTACTATGGAATACACATAACTTAATAGAAGGTCTCAAGGGAATATGGTGCACTTTTGAATATTTAGCCGCGATCACCGTATATTACCAATAGTCTCGCTGTAAGATATTCGCAATCTATACAGAAACCACCCTGAGCTGTTACTGTAAACTCTCTGACCATCATGCGTGACTTCAGAAGGTAAACAAAGCACTATTGGACAAACAGTATAGTCTGCTAGTCAATCAGAAGCAACGTATGATGTGTACATAGATCAGTATCTATTGGCTCTTGAAGGGGTGTGATGTTTAAGCATTATGCGATTGGTCACTACAGGAGTCGGTTTGGTATATAAGGCGATTAGTTGCAGCACTCGGCTTGTCACTTTACTTTAGCATATTGTGAAAGGCCGCACAGCAACAGCCAAAATGCGTTTATGTTTTTTAAAGTTCTTTCCTGCTGACAGAGTTCTTTTTTGAGTAGTTGTGTCACATTGCAGAGACCATCCCTGGCACCTGAAGCAGACGCTTCCCGTTATTGGCCAGGAATACAGGGGGGTGGCTCTGCAGTGTGTGCTATCATTTAGCTGTATCCAGGAGACAGAAGCATTCAAAATCTGCAAGGGGGTCTTAAAAAGTCTCTTCCATTAGGAATTATTACGTTTCAAGCCCTCCCATCAACTCAACATTATATTATATGGGAGTCATAGGGGATGCAAGAGTTGAGATCCTCTTCTGTGTTTCATATAAATTATCAGCATTGCTAAATATCTTAGAATATAGGGGGGACTTCTTATTAACTGAGTTCTTGCGGAATGTCTCACCCAACAGAGATAGTCTGAAGGTGTTTTCAGGAGTTGATATTCTATAGAAACCCAAACCCTCTTCTCTCTTCTACTTTTCTTCTCTAGTACTTTTTGGAGGGTAATGGCTGAATAAAATTTAAAAATGTCAGGGATTCCAAATCCCTTCTCTACCGGTGGCAGATACATAACAGTTCTGTTTAATATGTGATTTAATATGACCCCATATAAAGGAACTGATCAGGGATTATCGGGAGACTAAATAGTTCTTAGGTAGTCACATCAGTACAGTCTGGAATATATATCATAATTGTGGTATGATTTAAAGTCCTTACATCATTTTGTAGGGAGGAATTTATAAATGTACTCAAAGATCAATCTTAATATGATCTATGAGAATATGATCACCCAGGTTTCTAGGAAATTAATTATTTGAATTTTCTGGGCCCTACAAACATTTCTTAAACATAGAGTAGAAATTAAGGATAGCAGTCAGGAGTGCATTAAAATAATTGTTTTTATGATGATGATTTTTTTCCTCTGTGGTGGGTGTGCTAAAGAGGTTCAACCTTTTTTATGGTAATCTTGTTATGTCATAAAAACATAATATATCTAACCTTAGTGAAAAGAGCAGTAAATACTCTGAAAATGTAAAACTACTTTGCACAATTTTGCTTTTTTTTTATTTTGACCACATTTCCTGTAATTTAAGTCTGCAATTTCATTGTTCAGATAAAGCAAACAATTGTAAACAAGTTTCCAATTTACTTCTTTTATCAAATCTGCTTCATTATCTTGGTATTCTTTGCTGATGGAGCAACAATGCACTACTGGGAGCTGGCTGAAAACATCTAGCCATCCAATGACAACAGACAAATGTGTGTAACCACCAATCACCAGCTAGCTTCTAGAAGTGTAGGATATGTACATATACTTTTCCAACAAAAGATAGTGAGAGAATAAAGTACATTTAAAAATAAAAGCTAATTTAGATGTGTCATAAAATTGCATGCTTTGGGGCCAATATACTAAGTGCCGGGCGGACATGATTTGCTGTAGCGAATCATGTCTGCCCGGCATTGCTAAATGCTGACAGCATACGCTTTCAGCATTTAACATTGCACATTCAAGAAATGCTTGTGCAATGCCGCCCCCTGCACATTCGCCGCCAATCGTCCGCTAGCAGGGGTTGTCAATCACCCTGATCGGATTGGGATGATTGCAGTCCGCAACCTAAAAGGTGGAGGACACGTTAAGGAGCAGCGGTCTTGCGACCGCTGCTTCTTAACTTCTGTTTCTGGCAAGCAGGAAACTACAGATGAAGAAAGCAGCATCCGCTGCTTATTAAATCTTCCCCTTTGTCTGAATCATTCAAGTTTAATATTGACTTTTAATGTTTTAATACTCATCCACTGTGCTAGTTTTTTGCAAAACAGAAAAATTGCAGAACAAATCTTGTAACTACAAGTTGTCTCTCTCCCTTTAAATAAACTGTATATCAGAATCAATTTAAAAAAACCTCTGTTTATATGTAAGAAATCAGAGACTGGATGCCTTTAAAGTAATGTAGCTCACCAGAGAATGTATGATTCAGGCTACTCTTATTTTCAAACTCCATAAATGCATAAAATATTGTAATTTCCTATATACTGAATGTTAAATATCTACAATTTGATTCATAATTATTGTACTTTGTGCTGCAATATGTAATTACAATCATTGAAGACTGCATAATCCGAACTTCAAATTATTCTTACAAATATTTCATAGTACATATGAATTTGCAAAATTGTATTTTTTTTAGCAATTGCTATTATACTCCCTGCTTAGCATCAGACATGCTAATAGTGGCAAATCTAATCTGTAAACTTTATGTGGGTTAAAGAATTTTGTATTAAATTAAGAAACATTCCATTTCCTCAAGCAACACTTTAAGACTTTCTTCCCTATGACTGCTCTGCTGCAATTTGATTTTGAGGACAAACAGTAATGATCTATATATCACAAATATTCTCTGCAATATGTCTATACTAAAGCCATTTGCATTCAGTCTGAATACTTTTATACATAGTTATTCAAGCATATTAACTTAAGCTGTATGTATTAAACTGGCATTCAAATTTAAGTGATAAGCTTTTTACAGCTATAGACTCCATTTATTCAGTGTGAACCAACAGTGGTCTACTGATCTATTAAAAAATGTGCAAATGTTGGTTTTATCAAAAATATTATATGGTAAAAAAATAATAAGCTTTGTGCATTATGAATGTATTTATTATTTTCCATTTCTATTTTTTAGATATGTTTTTCTGCATAACTTGTTTGTAACACTTTCTAAATATGTGGCATGCCAGACCCTCTCCAACTCCAATATGCTGGTAAGGGAATGTAATATGTTAATCTAATTATGTTTTGTAATGAAACATAATAATGTGTTCTTTAGATTACAATAGATGGCATGGGGATTTTACTAATTACCCCCAATATACCACAAAATGTCTTGCTAAATTACCCCAATCTACCAGAACCATTTTAAATTACCTCAAATAGATATGCTAAATTACACAACACTATCCAATGCCATCTTAACTTGCAATGAAGAATCATAAAGTACTACAAATTGACACAAACCACAAGAAGCTACCACAAATTGTCTTCCTAATCACATATTACTATCACAGATTACTACAAACCACCACAAATGACCTGACAAATGACCATAAACTATCACAAACCTCTATAAACAATCACAAAATATCAAGGGGTATTTTGATAATTGCAACACATATATTTGTATCATCAAACATAA
This sequence comes from Bombina variegata variegata, assembly GCA_905336975.1. Classification (NCBI taxonomy): domain Eukaryota; kingdom Metazoa; phylum Chordata; class Amphibia; order Anura; family Bombinatoridae; genus Bombina; species Bombina variegata. The sequence continues at coordinate 2,840 of CAJPDP010198690.1, read as the reverse complement.
GATGAACACCTCAGGCTTTCTCAAAATTTCAAGGTCATACTGCAACTTATTAATTATTACCTCTATCCTGCTACACAATACAATGGTTATTTTCAATTCATAATCCCCCCCACACACACACACTCTACTATAAAGGTGTTTTCTCCAGAGTAATAACAATAAGAAAGCTAATTGGAAATACTTACATTTGTTACGTTAATAAACATGTGTGGCTGACAACAGCATAAACAGGGAGAGAGAGGTATTAATGTTATTAGAGTAAAAACATGTTTATGTGCCATGGTATCAATAGAATTATGCCACAACTATTGAAAAGATAAGGTGGGTACCTTGGAATATAGTATATTTAAAAATAATGATTTTTTTTAATGTTTATTATGTTTGACCATACGCCACTCACTTTTCACCTATACTTCTCTTTCTTGTAAGTGCAAATGAAAAGAGAAATAAAACAATCTGTTTAATATAAAATATAAAATGTTCTTTTTTAAATATTGAACATACTTGTGATTAGCAATAAGATATTTTTTAACACCCAAAATGGGTCTTAAATATATTTTCATCTCTTTTATTCTCCCTGCACAATAAAGTACAAATGTGTTCATAAATGAGGATTAGTATTTATGTGATAAACTGATTTTTCAGGCCTCACATTTCAAAGTGGGCATTAGTGCAATGACTGAGACCAAAAGAGCTACAAGTACTCCTGTTAGGACCAACTTTTCATTTAATGTATCTAGATCATAAGGCTAGACATGATACATTTTCTAACACATAGAGATATGTTAAAATGTTTGACTGTGCTCTTTAGAACACCTTTGAAGAATGTCTCTAGATACAAGTACATCAAACAAACATATAATACAGAGTATTTCTGTATATTAATCACCAGTCTGATTCATTATGACTTCCTACTGTGATTTTTTTTTTAATAAAAACAGCTATCCTCTATTATTTGCGGTCTTCCTTTTATATATAAAATATGATAGACATGGGTGTCTAAGAGGAGCTTGTGGTGGTTCATTGTTGAGGTTTAAAGGGACAGTCAAGTCAAAATTAAAAAAATTATGTTTCAGATAGGCCATGCAATTATAAACAACTTTCCAATTTACTTTTATCATCAAATATACATTGTTATCTTGCTATTCTTTGTTGAAAATAAAACTTAGGTAGGCTAAAACTGATTTCTAAGCTGCTGAAAGCTGCCTTTTTTCTCAGTGCATTTTTTTAAAATAATATTTTATTGAGATAATTGGCATTAACAACATATGACAAATGTCTAATCACAGAGACTAGAAATGTACATTTTACAAACAGGTGGCTGCAGAAGTCAGGCCACTAAGCAATGGTTTTGTAGGCTTCTACATAAAATAGGTAATCATATATATTGTTTCCGTACAAGAACATGTATAGTGGCTAACTAGCTATTATAAACCGTATCTAAGAAAGCTGCTTAGAATGAGGTATTGTAAAATGAAAATGAAAAATAAATGAAAAATAAAAATTCTCTGATATAGATTATCCATATCATCTTATAAATTAGGAAACAATCTAAATTGAACAGTAGGAATAAAGATGGACAGAATATTATGATATCTCATTTTGAAATATAAATGGAAAACCTCCCAGACTGATCGGGATCACTTTTGGACTCAGGTGAGGTGGTATGACACCGGGGAGGATCTTAAATGGCACTGACGGTCATGTGGAAATAAACTAGCTATATAATATGTTGCATGATGTGAGCTAATATAGAGTAATGGTAGCGAGAAAATATATCAAGTAATGAGTAAAGTGAGAACTCCCATGTTCAGCAAGCCTTTTTTTTTAGACTTAAGTTTTTTATTTTGGGGGGTTGGTGGGGTGGGGGGTTTTACTTTTAGGGGGGACTTTGTAATTTTCTTGTAGGTAAAAGAGTTGTTTAACTTAGGACAATGCCTTACATAATTTTGTTTTTTATTTTTTGGATTTTTAGTGTTTATTTGTTTGTAATGTTAGATTTTTAAAATGTTTTCATAGTATTGTTTATTTAAATTAGTAATTTAGGTTTTTTATTTTTTTGTTGTGTTAGGTTTTTTTAATCATTTAATTTTAGGATTTTTAATTGGTATTTTATTAGAATAGTTATGCTAGGTTAATTTATAGTTTAATCTTAGATATTTTTTTATTTTACAGGTAAGTTTTTATTTATTTTAAGATAGTTATAGTGTAACTTTTAATTTAAGTTAGGGGGTGTTAGGTTTAGGGGTTAATAATTTAATTTAGTGTTTTTGGATGTGAGGGGCAGCGTTTTATGGGTTAATAAGTTTAGATTATTAGTTACGATGTGACGGGCTGGCGGTTTAGGGGTTAATAGGTTTAGTTTATTAGTTGCGATGAGGGGGGCTGTAGGATTAGTGGTTAATACTTTATTATAGTGTTGACGATGTGGGAGGGTGGCGGTTTAGGGGTTAATAGGTTTATTTAGCGTTGCCGATTTTGGGGACCGTGGATTAGGGGTTAATCATTTTATTTAGTGTTGGCGATGTCGGGGAGCGGCAGTTAAGGGGTGTTTAGACTAGGGGTTTATGTTAGGGTGTTAGGTTTAAACATAACTTTCTTTCCCCATAGACATCAATGGGGATTGCGTTACGCAGATTTGCCATTCCGCAATCGCAGGTGTTAGTTTTTTTTCTAACACTTCTTCCCATTAATGTCTATGGGGAAAAGTGTGCACAAGCATGTAAACTCAGCCCTTGGCTTTTGTGTGGTATGGAGCTTATCGCAACATATCGCACAGCACTAGGAGGTTTTTCAGTAACTCGTAATGGCAGCTCTATGGAAAGTGCGATACCGCTCAT
>CAJPDP010198595.1:0-10283 GCA_905336975.1 Bombina variegata variegata | reverse complement strand
AGGATATTTTTTCTCTGTGAAGGGGCATAGTGTGCAAAAAGAACTGGCAACCTGAGTAATTAAATAAAAATGAACATGCATGGAAGTTATTCCAGCTTCTGTTCTATCTCATGGAGTGCTGTTCTCTCTCTACCGATTATTATCTACATTGGGCCTAATTAGCTAAAGCTCTCTGCTTAGATTATCTAAAAATGATCCTCTAGCACTGAGACCCTTACAAGATTCTAGAAAGCCAAATGTTGCTATACTCATGCAATGGGCGTGCTCTACATTTCTGGATGTGAAGGAGTGACAAGCCCAGTACAATATAGCACTGTAGACATGTTTTGTTACATTTATACTTTGTTGTTTATATTAATTTGAACTTCAGATTTTATCCTTTAAGTTTACTTTTAAATGTTGTACTTTCAACTTTGTATTTCAATGCATTTAGATTTTGCATACAGCAGTGTATTTAGGATTATGATTTTACAAATTCTAATTAGGCTTTAAAAAAGTTTGAGTAACTTTAGCAAATTAGGATCATACTTTGCATATTTTTGTAAATCTTTTACAAAATACATTGCACTTTGTATTTGTCTATGTGGAATAAACCCGACAGGTTCAGAAAGTTAAGAACAAGGGTGTTCCCAGAGTGTGCCTGAAGCTCTCTCAATTCTCATGATATTCTTTAACCATTTTACACCTGCGGTTCTCCCCGATTTATCTTGACAGCTCCATGCAAGTGAAGTTTGTTCAAAATCCACAATACAATGATTTAACCGTCAGAAAAGTAATGCTGTTCTAAACTAGAAGTCAACACAAGTTAAATTGTAGTAAAAACATTTAAGTTTAATATGTATTGGCTGCAAACCGCGACTTTATATCGGTGCCCGATGCTCCCCTGTTAACTTCACTCTCCAGTATTTAGTCTATGGGAGGCAGCTCTCTGCACTTCCAGTTTCTGCCATTTTTCTTAAATAATTCAGGAGTGATCAGCCCCTGTTAAGTCTGCAAGATTGAGAACTTTTTTTTTCAGACCCTGTGTGTTTAACCCCCTAAAATGGTTTATATGCATAGCTAGAGTACTGCAGGTCCCTAGCAAAAACTACCTGTGATCCAATCAGCAGGGCTAGTTGCACAGTCAGTCCGGAGCAGTAATCTAGCTATGTATTTAGAGTTGCAACATTACTAGTTTTTAATTAGAGCATTATATTTTATCACTAATGTCCCGCTAAGAACAGTTACAAGAACAAAAATAAAAAAACCAAACGTTAACCTGCAAATGGAATTTGTATTATTGATCAAGAACTGTGTTTCATGATTCTGAGTAATTTTTTTTTTTTTTACACAAGCATTCTATGAATAGTATGTTTTTACAGCATTTTACTTTTAAACAAATACTCTTACTATATTTTATATCTTAAAGTGTCAGTCATTTTTGCACACCTGGGACAGCTAGTGGAAAGCATACCTAGGTAGACTCAGGAGCTAGCTGGTGATTGGTGGCTGAACATTCATGCCTCGTGATTAGTTTACAAATGTCAGCTAGCTCACAGTAGTTCAACAGAGGATACAAATAATAAAGCAAAGTTGAAAAGAGAGTTAAATTGGAAAGTTGTTTAAAATTGCATGCTGTGTCTGAATCGTGAAAGAAATTTTGATTTTCAAGTCACTTTAAGCATTTTATGGATTCTAAAATATGGCAAGAGGTGAGAGCTTTAGATCATCAGGGTTATGGGTGGAAATGAGCAAAATTGAATAAACACTAGATTGTGTCACTGAACAAAATATTATGCCAGAAATAGATTTAGACATATGTAACAGGCATGTTCCATTGCCAATATGAAATACAAATTGGAATTTATCAGAGCCTGATAGGGAATACAAAGCAGCCCTGAAAAAAAAAAAAATGTGAAAACCAGCCCTATTTTCTGGAGTCTATAGAAGGCACACCCACCCCATTTTTCTCAAGGGGATTACTGGGATACTCATTCCCCATTTTTTTTTTGTTAATACAATTGGGGGGGGGGGGATGGTTATACAGGCACCCTACAACTCAATTTCATGCATGACTCAGTGTGTTACTATGTCTCATTGCGACTTTACTAGAAAACATTCAAAGGAGGGCTACTAAAATGGTACAAGGTTTATTTAAATAAAAAATTACAAGTAAATACTTTTTAACTTAATATGTACAGCTCAGAGGAGGAGATATATCTACAGCTGTATCACTACACCACCCCATAAAAAGGGACATTCCAGACAAAATTGGAATCCACATGGATGCATTTCAGTTTTGAATAGAAGTAATGTAATATACATGTATTAGTAAAAAAAACTAATAAAAGCTAAGGTTTCAAAAGTATTTAAGTACGCACAGTGTACAAGCATTTTAAACAGCACTTGCTCAGAGAGCCCAAGATGACCATCTGATAATTACTCAATTTGTTAATTGCCGACGATGCAAGGGCAACTGGCTCTGAGCAGCTGCAGTATTTAAAATCCTGCTGCACTGAGAATATCTAGCTATGCTTCAAATGCACTTGCAGAGAAAAAATGCCAACACTCTGATAGCGATATCTTTTAGAAGCATTTCTGCCAATGCGTGTAAATTGCAAATATGTTTCTATACAAAGATGTAACTCATCTATGTGCATTTAAGTTTTGACTAAAGTGTCACTTTAAAAATTGTAGCTGATCACCTGTCTTCCTGGTGTTATGATAGCCTTGGAATTTATCTTACTGTGATCCAAATATTTTATCACAATTAAAGAAGAAAAAAAAATAATTATATATGTTCAGCATAAAAAAGTAAAAAATAAATATTTTTTTTTAAAAATTAGTTAAATGTTGAACCCATCCTATCAGAAAAGTTAACCACCTCCTACCTAGGTTCCTAAATAGTATATTATTAGCATATAAAACATATTTCAGAGTTAGGATGTACTGGGTTAGCAATGAGAAGACAAAGCTCCCTCATCTCTAATATTCCCACTCCAATAAGCTTATCAGTGTATTCCCATTACAGAGCTGCTGTCGAACAGTCACCCAATTACCATTCACACTGCTGTCACAGCCCATACCTGGGGAGACATGTCAGATGCAGACTGTTGCAGCTCAGCTGGCGGTGATAATATAGTACAGTGTTACTCCAACACTAAGACTGCCTGAGCCGCGCCTCTTATTTATATGGGTCAGCACTCTCTCTGGGTTCCAAGCCTATGATTGGATCTGGATCCCTTGTGTAATTACGTCACCCATTGTATCAAAACACAAGAGAGGGAAAAGCTGTAAATTTAACCATGTAACTGCTGGTGTAATCTGCAAAACTGCACCCATCCTGTGCATGTAGCATATAAAACTAATGCAGATTGCAGAATAAACCACCTAACTGCTGATGGGCGCTACTTAAATGCTCCCATCCTTTGCACATCTGACTCCTTTTGTTATCCAAAAACCTGCACTTATCTTGAGCATGCATCAGTTTTAATTATCTAACTGCTGATGGGATCTGCAGAGCTGCATGGTCCTATCCTGTGCATGCTGCAGGTTTAACCATCTAACTGCTGATGGGATCAGCAAAACTGTGTCCATCCTGTGCTTGCAGCAGGTTTAACCATCTAACTGCTGGTGTGATCTGCAAAACTGTACCCATCATGTGCATGCAGCAGGTTTAACCGTTTAATTTCTCGTAGGATCTGCAGAACTGTACACATCCTGTGTATGCAGCAGGTTTAACCGTCTAACTGCTGATAGGATCTGCAGTACTGCACCAATTATCTGTATGCAGGAGGTTTAACCATCTAACTGCTAGTAGGATCTGCAGTACTGCACCAATTCTCTGTATGCAGCAGGTGTAACCATCTAACTGCTGGTTGGATCTGTAGTACTGTACTAATTATCTGTATACAGCAGGTTTACCATCTAACTGCTGGTATATACAAGAGTCAACAGTGAACAAAACAAGGCTGCTTCCTCTTTCCCTGCTAGATGTGCTGTGTGGCTGTAGAAAAAGCCTAGGATTTCGTTCCCAGACACAGCAGCTCCTCTGCTTTTCCTGGAAACACTCTGAGACTGTCAGAGAGAAAGAGATAAATCCAGCGGCTCTTATGGGGAGAATCCTCTTTCCATAGACAAATGGGGACAATTTTGTAGAGATAGGGTCACACAAACAGTGTAGCTTCAAATATATTATTTTGAGGGTAAAGTTTAACAGGTTACTTCAAGGTAAACAGACCCACTCTAGTTGACCCCATGAGCCGTCAAGACTTTCGGCCCTAACAACTTGACACATACCACCTCCAACATTTACTTTTTCCCTTCCAACAATAAATAATGACACAACACCTTATTTTTTTGGTAAGATCTTTTTGGCCGCAGCTTGTTTATTAAAAACAATTTAATACAACCATATATAAGTTAAATTTTACAATAAATTAACCATAACAGTAAAAACTTCCAGCCGTGCTAGTCCAGCCTCATTACCCAACTGTTTGTTTTCTTTTGTAACAATCTCCGTAACTTTTTTCCTTTTAAGCATATCTGCATATGCCTGGACACAGCACAGGAATTCTGCTCTGTCTGTTACTTCCTTCTTAACCACCCTGCTCTAAGGAACCCCATGCCCCCAGAGCTACATCGAACTGCTCTCCCACCCCATGGGGAGACACTTAATATTAACAATGGCCATATCTACGCTGTGCAAGAGGGAAGTGGACTAGCATCCCCCGCCAACGACTGGCATGACATTGTCAGCCCAGTCCCGCCAACCTGCAGGATGGTCTGCAAACCTTCCTGAATCCCCAAAATAAACAGCCGCAGGCCAAATTCATTAAAATGCACCCTGTCTTCCCTATAAAACTCCTTTCTTCCAGAATCCTCCAACTCAGGATAACGATTCACAGTCCCATTAATCCTCCTCATGAATGACCCAACCAATTTATTGACTTTTTTCTACTCTTATCCAACATAGATGGGTCCCATGCTGCCCTCCATCTTAACCTAGGAACAATATCGGATCAAACTATTCTCATGGCAGGAAACAACGCCATCAACCTAGCCAAATCACTTTTTATCCTCCTCACCAATTCCTTTTATGGCATAAAACCCAAATCATTAACTCCTGCATGAACCAACAATATATTGAGATGTCGCCATCTCCTACAATAATCGACTACCATCAACAACACCTGGCTCCAACGTAGACCCCAAACCCCAAACCATTTAACTTCAAAACCTGCCCTAGAGAAACCCAGCTGAAGACCATTCTCTCTCTCTGCTGCCGTCTTACTTGCCCAGTATATAAAAGAATGACCCACCAACCAGATCCTCTGAAAACCTACAAAACAAGCACAAAAAAGAAAACAAACACAAAACACACTAAATTCAAATGTCTAACTCTGGGCGAATATACAAACGATAACTTTTTGATCCCAACCTACCAATATTCATCAGCACCCTCTCATCTAGACTTAAAGCAGCTGCCTCCGTAGCTGCCCCAATCCTAAATGAATGGAAACCAAACTCTGATGGAACCAGCCCCAACTTTGACAACACCCTACTTAGAACAGCACGGAACTGAAATTGAGACAATGAACCCCCATCCTGGTGAACTAACAGGGGACCCACCGCTTGAGGACGTAAACGCAAGAACTTCCCCAAGGGGGGGGGGGGAACTGATTGGCCCCTACCACTTTGATTTGTTTTGCTTCTTCTCAAAAAAAAATCCACTCTAGAAACAGACCACACAACATCAGTTACTAATAATCCACCTTCTTTATTTCTACTTTTACTCACCAATTCAGATATTCAGAAAGCTCCAAAAAATGCGATTACAAAAGCCACCTCAAACAAAATTACCTCATATGATGAGGAACATACCTCTGGCAACACCAGACAAATTCTTTCCAATAGCTTAAAAGAATTGGGTCTCCTAGAATCTTTCTTTCCCTTTACACGCTTAATGCCCTTCAGCACTTGCCTCACACAAAATAAGTTTGTAATATCAGAAAGCCCTAATAAATTGAACCGAAAGGCCAATGCAGCCAATTTTCATTCCATCACATATGGGGACAAACCCTCAACCTTCCACTGCCATATACAATTCAATAGACCTCCTGAAACTCCATCCTGTCCTTCTACTAAGCCCTTCTGCTCTAACCACGTCAATCAGTCTGACCATACCTTAGAATATGCTGCCCAAGTGCCTGGAGCCAGAGATGATTTCACAAGAAAGGCAAGTCCCCCATTCCGAGCTACCAAAGATATTTCTGATAATCCAGACCCACCTTGTTCGCGTCCGGCACCAACTCCCGAAATCGTTGCCATTGCGAACGAGATAAAGCATCAGCTATCAAGTTCCTAGCACCTGGAATATGTTGCGCCCTCATCAATACATTCATTTTCAGACATTGCAGAACCAGAACCCTCAACAATCTGATTACAGGTGGCGATGATGCAGACAGTCTATCGATCGCTGCCACCACACCCATGTTATAGGTAGAGAAAACCAGTGACTTATTCAACAGGTCCTTCTCCCAAACAAATAACACCACAACTATTGGAAATAACTCAAGGAAAACTAAGTTCTTGACTAAACCCAACTCCCAACAGGACTCCGGCCATTGACCAGCACACCAATGACCTTGGAAGAAAGCCCCAAAACCAACACTTCCTGCAGAATCAGTCTTTAAACCCAACTCCTTGTTTGTTACTCTCACCTCCTGAATCAATGTCGACCCATTAAAGCTCCGCAAAAAACACAGCTATACCCTCAAATCTTCCTTAAATTCCTTGCTAAGTCTAATGAAATGATGCAGTTTTTTTTTACACCCGCCGTCACCAGGGATAGTCTCCTACAAGAAACCCTCCCCATTGGAAGAATGCAACATGCAAAAGTTAACTTTCCTAAAAGTGACTGAAGATTCTTTAACGTCACTTTTGTGACCCCCAACAGACATTTAATGATCTCCGTCAGATCTTCAACCTTTTCCCCCAGGAGCCTACATTCCATTTTTTCGGAGTCAATCATTATACCCAAAAAACACAAGGAAGAAACCGGGCCCTCGGACTTGTCCAATGCAATTGGAACCCCAAATTCGTAAGCAATCCGATAAAATGCATCTCTCATGGTTATACACACCTCCGACCCAGCCGGGCCAATGAACAAAAAATTGTATAGATAATGCACTACTGATTTGAAACCCGACTGGTCACACACCCCCAATTCCAAAAAAGTGCTAAAACACTCAAACAGGGAGCAAGATATAGAGCACCCCATGGGAAGGCAAAGGTCAATGTAAAAAGATCCCTCAAAAAAACAACCGAACAGATGATGCGAGACCGGGTGCACTGGCAATAGCCTGAAGGCAGCCTCAATGCAGGATATTTTTAAATTTGCTAAAGGAGGAACAGTGAATGGGCCAGCCATACATCCCAGAGAAACCTCCTTCGCCAACTTCTCCCAAACCATCCCCCGGCCAAACCTTTGCCAATTTTAAATTCCTCCCAAACTTCTCAGACCTGCCACTTGATGGTATGACAAAACCAAAATGAAAGCCGTGTAACAACGACGCCACATTTTCCCTACACCCTTTTTTCTTAGCGTAACGGCTTAACCAATGTTCCATCATCTCTACTTTCACCAGAGTTACCCCCCTTTTCAATCTGGTCCTGCTTTCCCCCAAACTTACTCTTTCTGAAACACTTAGCATAGGGGTGGGCCCCCGTATCTGGAACATTCTTGCCGAAATTTGCAGGACGATCCACACTTACACGTCCGTTCATTGAACACAAAGCAAAACCCCTTCTTACCACTTGCCGACGAACGACTGACCGAAGACCTGTCGGCCCCAGCCCGAAAGGGCTGCAACCCACGTAGTGGTGTCATAATCTTTAACCACAAACCCATATCACTTAATTTCCGGTTTGACCGCTAACCTCTGACAAAAATGCTCGTCATAGATCCACCAGGCCATCCCCCCATAAATCCTCTATGCAGCAGCTATCTCATCAAGATAGCAGAACAAAGGAGCCCCCTGATCTGGAAATTTTCCTTCTATGACACTGGCGTAGATGACAAAAGCCTGGAACCAATTTGTAAATGTATTGGGCAATTTCCGATAGTGTTTTTTACGCTCCTCTTCCTTTTTTTTTTGCAGAATCCTTCATAGAATCCTCAGGAACCTCAAACAACTGCTCTAATGGCAGCAAAGAGAAAATCTCTATAAACTTAAAAATCTTGTCCCTAACCTCACTAGACAAATGCAAACCCAAAGGGCCAATGAAGGAAAGACAGGACCTCGTCATAGTAGTATCTGCCACCCGCAACTCAGGCCCCCCTTTTGACTTAACCGAATTATCTCCCGACTTGCTCCCCGAATTAGCAATCTGTATAACTCCTTGACCATTACCTGGGCCCGCCTGAACTTTTTTCTGACTTCCAGTAGAACCAACACCTTTACCCACACCCAAACATGTACCCCCTGAGGGGACCCAAACCCTAGCAACCGAAGGAACTGCCAACTGAGTTCCAGAGCTTTCAAGCTTAGCCAATAATTCCCTCAAGCTAGCCACTAAAGACCCTGACAAAGAATCCCCCACAGACACTCCAAAACTTGAGCCGCAAGACCTTGCCTCCCCTGACAGCCCCAATATCTCCTTACCTGCCACTTTTTCTGTCTCCTGGGTGCTGCGGGAAGCCGCAATGACGCCTGATGCTTGAACTTCCATGCCGTGAAGCCCACTCCTGTGTGGCTTCGTCACCTGTCCTCTTAATCCAGTAGAAACATTCCAATCTTCACTTCTAGCCGCCCCTGACTGACCAAGCGGCTGCATTCAATTCTGTAAAATAGGGACACATGAGATACCCCCTTCTGGAGGAAGGAAACCCCCCTCCCGTCTGTTAACAAACAGGCTGGAAGCTCCAGCCTTGAAAATACCTTTACCCCATTTAGGAACATAACCACTTATGTATATACACCTCCTGTGAGGTCTACCTCTATTACTCCCATCACATTCTCCTGGCTAAATGGGCTGTCCTACCCCTCCACTCCTATCAAACCCTAGACTGGCCTCACGGGCCGTGACAATACTAACCCTCCTCCCTCTCAGGCTCGAACCCCATTGCTGGGCGGTGCTCACCTGTTTCACAGAAGAATTAATTGGGTATAACAACCCACTTAGGAGACCCTCATCTGGATCCACACTGATGGTCTCTGTCCAGGAATCCCAAAGGCCTAGAGATGTCCCCTCTAGGCCGTGCTGACGAAATACTAGGACGTTTCACTCCCGCTTGAAAACCTGCGAAAGACAAACTCAAATCTGAAAAAACCCGCCCCCCCCCCTCTTTTTAACAGAGTCACCCCTATGACCTGAAACAGAATGAAAAACCTGCCCACTAATTTTTTTACACACCTCATAAACCTGCCTTTTCTTTTTACTAGAAAAAACAGAATGAGATTTGGGTGTAGGAGGGACAACCTCGTCATCTGCAAAACCCTGAACCTCAACACCCACATTGCTAGAAAAATTAACTTCTTTACAACTGGGCAATTTTGCCTGACCTACCACTGTAGTTAACCCTTCAAGAGCTATAGGCTCCCAAAAGACAAATGCAGGCTCTTGACTGTAAACCCCCATGCTGCTTATCAGGCTCAGATAGGCCATGCCCTTGCTCCTGTCCTGTTACACCTGTTACTGTCTCAGCCCCAACCTCAGACCCCATTAGGCCGTACGACCCTTCCCGCTCCTGCAACTCACTGGACTGCTGGAATTGACGAATCCTAGGCCTGTCATCCAATTTCTGGGCCTCAATTTTACTTTTTTGGGCAGAACCCGCCCTGAACCCACCAAGGCCTCTTCTACTGCTTGCCGCTACTGTTGAGCTCCCACTGACTCCTCCCGCACTAGGACTGCGCCTTCTTCTTCTGGAAACACCCCCTGCCTCAGGACTGAGGCGAGCAGGGGGTCGAGAACGCCGAACAGGTCGTGGTCTTACCGCCTAAGCATTCTCCAAAGTCTCTTCCGGGAGAACCCCATGAAGCTGCTCCGCTAACCAGCCGTAAACTGGAACTTCAATGCAAGTGACGTCATCCAAGATGGCGTCCCTTGCATTCCTATTGGCTGAAAGATTTTCAATCAGCCAATAGGATGAGAGCTGCTCAAATCCTATTGGCTAGGTTTTTTTTATTTTGGGGGGGCTTTTTTATTTTTATAGGGCTATTAGATTAGGTGTAATTAGTTTCAATATCTTGTAATTTGTTTATTATTTTCTGTAATTTAGTGTTTTTTTTTTGTACTTT
>CAJPDP010198479.1:0-11145 GCA_905336975.1 Bombina variegata variegata | reverse complement strand
AACCTTTTTATGTGAACACTTTCTGAGCATGGGCAAGGGTTCAAAGTGTATACACATATGAGCTTGTAATTGGCTGATAGCTGTCACATGATACAGTGGGCAGGGAAATGAAAGTAGTATTTAAAATGTATCATAAAAAATACAGATTAAGTGCTGTTGCATTGTCTTTGTATTATTATATTATATTATTGTCTATGTATTATTATAGACAATAATATTAATAATAATATATTATTGTCTATTATTATTTGTGATTGTGATCTTATTATTTGTTAAATAAAATATACTTGAAACATTAGAATCCTGAGTTTTTGTTTGTGTTTGACAGGTCTATGCGGAGACTTTAACAATGTGCGGACAGATGATTACAGATCGATGGGTGGAGTTTTGGAGGGGACGGCCGCTGCCTTTTCCAACACATTTAGGAGTCAAGGAGATTGTAATGATGTGAAAGATATATATGACAATCCCTGCTCACTCAGCGTAGAAAATGGTACGTGGGTCACATTCTAAATAACTGGGTATGGAGGAATCTATTGAAGAGGTTGGTTAGAAACAGATATATAAAAGAGAGGTTCTGTGTTATTACAGTTAAACATTTGATAATTGGAAGTTTCTTTCTAATATAGTCAGAACTTTCCAAATCTCATAATCCAAGTGTTTATTTACCCACCTAATAAACCTTTCACAAAATATGCTCTTCATGATATTGATTTGCAGAAAACATAAAAAATAGAAATAAATATGTTAAACAAATCCAATCATTTAGGGGATTCTTTAAATCAAGTTAAATCTCTTACAATACTATAGAGCATGGTTGGGCAATCAGTGTTATTAGAGGGGCTACTTATGTGGTCATCAATTTCTCAGAAGTGACACATTGTTCTTATATAAAACATCAGAGCAAAAAGAGAGTGCATCCGTGACTCAAGGTAACAAGATTTATTTTGCTGTACAAGTGATAAAAGCTGCACTTACTAGAAGTACAACAATAGTGTGCTCATCATGAAAAAAGTTGTCCATTAGAGAATCCCCTTTTCAGGATATATGCCGTGACGCTAGTGATAGCATCACATGCTGCCCACGTATCTCCTGGGATAATGGGGATCTTCTTATCACTCAGCCCGACTTTGCTTGAAGAGTCCTATTAAAAACAACCCTACGTGTTTTGTTTGCTTCTATGCAAACTTTTTCAAGGGTATCGGTCAGAAGCGGGTATGGTACCATGTCTCAGAGGTTGACTTATATAGGGTGAAGCCACACCCCTCTAACACACTCTACCAATTGTAGACCAGAGGAGGAGTATGTGCTTGATATTTTCCGCCCCCTCTCATTCATGCGGATCAAACATTAGGGATCAGCCTATCTGGTAGTACAAAGACATCCCGCCTCCAATTATTTAATGAAACCCGGCAGAGAGGGCACACATACTTCCTCTGTCCAGGTTGATCGCACTATACATGCATATCTTAACGATATAAAAAAAACATCATAACAATATTTAAAAAAAACATTGTTCTTATAATACTTGTGCTGGACTGGGAATGCTGGTGTTTTGTTTAGTGTTACATGAGCATTTTCTTGGAGTGAAAATAAGTATGAGATGGTTTGTTGCCCACCGCTGATATAGACTATATACCTGCTTACCATTCATTAAGTTTAGACACAATTGTATTCATTTTACATTTTTTTAAATGTGAAAGTATAAGTAAGGAAGAAAATTGTATTTTTGTTCACATCTTGTATTATGTTCCCTGTTTCCACAGAGAAATATGCTCAGTATTGGTGCTCTCTGCTCTCAGACACCAATGGTCCTTTTGCCCCCTGTCATGACACAGTGAATCCCGTCATATACCAGAAGGTGAGACATTCTTTGATGTTGATACTTGTTAAACACAATAGCATCTGCTATCAGCATTCTCTGCTAATCTGTTTTTGTCTGCCTATTTATTTATCTGTTTGTCCATACATTGTAACACACTTTCCTTTATCTTATGTCCTATGTTCTAAACACTTGGGTACCCAGTAGAGCCAATCAGAAACCTGTTAGTGGTGATACCACCTGGCACAGGAAAAATGAAACATCTGTGAGAGTTAAATTAACCTGCGGCTATTGAGAGTGAATATAAATCCAGCCTTGCACATTTTATAGCTAAGAAAGGGAAATAATACAGCTAATGTGACACCCTACAGAGGCCTCAGTATTGGAATTGGCCCTAATAAAATAAATGATTTGAGCACTGGGATACTTACTGTATCTTTCTACAGAACTGTATGTACGACAGCTGTAACTACGAGAAGAGTGAGGACAGCGTGTGCGCAGCTATGTCATCCTATGCCCGAGCCTGTGCCATTGAGGGCGTCAGTCTGGATGGGTGGAGAGACAGCTTCTGTGGTAAGTTCATGAATCTACTGTATTCTCACCCTGCTGTATGGCACAGACCCCTAACCATATACATGTTATAGTGTTTTGTTTTTATGTATTCAGCTTTCCCTTAAAGGGACATTCCGGTAAACATATTTGAAATATACATGTATTGGCAAAAATGCTTCTAGTAAAAGTTATCACTGTTTTAGTGTTAACATTTCCCTCTGCATGTACATATGAAGCATAGCTAGATATTCTCAGTGCACCAGCATTTTAAATAATGCAGCTGCTCAGAGCACCAGTGGGGTTTGTCAGCAATTAACAAATTAAGTCATTACCAGAAGGTACAAGCACCTTAGGCTCTCTGAGGTGCATACTTAAATACACCTTTGAAACAGCTATAGCTTTTATTAGAAGCATTTTGTAATATACGTGTATTAGCATAAAATCTTCAATTACAAAACTGAAATGCATCCATGTCGATTCCAATTTTGGCTGGAATGTCCCTTTAATGTATTCTTTATGCACCTGCTCTTAGCTCTGAATGGAACTGCATTTCTATTGCTATAAAGATAACACAGTTGCCCTGATATTGAGTGGGACTGAGCTCTCATTTTCTTGTGTTTCTTCCTTTAGGTAAATACACTAATGACTGCCCTAAGAACTCTACTTACCAGTACGCCATAAAGTCCTGCCAGAAAACCTGCCGCTCTCTCAGTGAGCCTGACCCCAGCTGCAGTGTCAGCTTCACCCCATTGGACGGCTGCGGATGCCCTAAGGGCACCTTCCTTGATGACAGTGGGTCTTGTGTGCCAGCCAGGATATGCCCATGTTACTACAAAGGCTCCGTAATTCCCCCAGGAGAGGTCATTTATGATAACAATGCCATGTGGTAAGGAAGACAATTATATGGGTTTAACATTATTATTATCTCTCATTCAAAAATAACAATTAACAAGCTGCAGAAGACTAATAATATCTATTATTTTATTTTTTTATTTGCCAATTTTTATTAAACCTGAGCTTGACCTCCAAAGACGTAGACTATATTTTACATTATCCACAATGTGCATAGAGTATTTCCTGTTTAATAATTTAAAAATGACAAAACCTGATAGTGGTTTACAATTTCATTCTAGTACCTGTCAAAGCGGTAGACTGAACTGTGTTGGAAAACCATCCAGCTTTTCAGGTAAGTTACAACATTAATGTATGTTTGTGAGTATTTGTTTTTGTGTGTTTGGATATGTTTGTGTGTGTGCTTAACAGAAAATGAATAAGCTAATATTTCAGTATAAGAGACACAGGTTCTCAGGGTCTCCTAAAGGGACACTAAATACATGTTATGCATCTCCCTCTAATTATGTGTGCTGCCATTTTGGAACATAGGTATCTGAAGGAGTTGCTGCACATGTGCAAACAAGTTAGCACTGGAATGTAGTAAAATCTAGATTTTAAAATGGCAGCACCCATGACTAGAGAGGCACAGAATAACCTCAATACTATGCTTATAAAATGTATTTAGTGTTCAATTTCCCTTTAATCTGGTATTTCAGCTTGAGTTTTTCAGATCTGATACTAACTACTCCTAGTTTTTTTGATGGAAAACTAATGCAACCTCCAATGCCTTTTATTTACAGATTGTCCAGCAAACATGGTGTATTTTGATTGTGCTAAAGCTTCCATGGGAGCTAAAGGTACTGAATGCCAAAAGACCTGCCAGACCCTGGACATGGAGTGTGTAAGTTAGTTTGCTGTATTTTACAATGTAAGGAGAGGGCATTATTTAGTTGTAACCTTGAGCATGTGCAGTCTACAATATCTGACAACATATAACCAGAACATTCCCTTTTGTTCTGCAGTTCAGCATTCAGTGCGCCTCAGGGTGTATGTGTGCCGGTGGACTCGTACTCAATAATAAGGGCAAATGTATCCCTGAAGAGGAGTGTCCTTGTGTACATAATGGTGATATCTACCACAGTGGTGACACCATTCAGCAAGACTGTAACACATGGTAAGAGCCGAATACCCAGTGTGGAGTTAACAGAACATTTCTTGATATGATATGATGTGCAGAACAACAATGTGCAGAATGACTATACAATGGCCTAAATTCACTAACAGACAGGTTGTCAAGAAGCAACTATTGTGTGCCCCTCCATCCCCATTGCCACTATCAGGCAATGTGCTAATACTTTAACTAACTGCTTTCATTTGCCATAGCTGACCAAGCCTGGCATAAAGCCAAGGGAAACATAAAGGTGTTTCAATGAAATGATGTAATTATTCCATAAACAAAGCCGTCATTAAACTGAAAAATAAATTGCACCACATATCCTTCAGCTGTCAACCCAGATGCTTGCTAGTGACAGAAAACTACAGAAGAGAGGAGAATAATCTAAATTTAAACCCCATTATCATTTGTATTAATAAAGAATATGTAAGAGGTGATTTGTTTCCAATGAAATTCATGAGATTTACTATAAGCATCTCCCTAACACGGGTTTAAAATAGCAGCACACGGTTATATCTGTCTTTTGAAACTAAAAGAACTTTTATTCGAATTTGCCATCTTTGTATAGTGGGTCTCACCAAAGAGTTTGGTCAATCTTTCAGCGTATTGTATTCAGTAAAGCTTTGGTTTAAAGAATATTTACTGAAGCAAATGTACAGGAATGTAGATCTAGGGAAAAAATATTACATAACGGCCCAACCCACTTATGATAATTAGTAGAATTAACATTTTCATTAACAAACACTGATGTACGTGATTCAGATTATTATTATTTTTAAGATAGGAAAATAGTACATTGAAACACTCTTATTGTTCTCTAAATTGTTAGACATTACTGACTTCATAATGGGTTTTTTTTTCTTTCAGCGTCTGTAAGAACCGGAAATGGCAGTGTACAAAGAAAGAATGCTCCAAGACCTGTGCCGTTTATGGAGAGGGGCATTATGTAACCTTTGATGGGAAGCGTTATGACTTTAATGGAGCTTGTGAATATACTCTAACACAGGTATTAAATAAACACAATTCCCAATATACGGTTATCATACCTTTTCTAAAGATATGGCTTCAGCTGACGGCATCTATACTGACCACTACACAAGGCTTTGTTTGTCTAGTACAGTTAAACCGTTTCACCTAAGAGTTGTGTTTGTTTTTTCTCACGTGTAGGATTATTGCACTTCCAACTCAGGAAATGGGACGTTCCGAGTTCTGTCTGAGAACATTCCGTGTGGGAGTATTGGGGCCACTTGCTCTAAAGCCATTAAAGTGTTTCTGGGGGTAAGAAAGAGGAACGTAACATCTACGTAACTATTGCCTGTAACAAATCATAGAGCTATAGCTATAACTTGCGTAGGAACCCTCTTATTGTTTCATTTAACTTCTTCCTATAACGGCTTCTACTCTATTATATAAAACATGTTGCGGTTATGTAGACATAATTATATTAATTCACGTAAATACTAAAATAATTAATTATAATGTTCCAAGTATATAACTGCTCAGTGTTATTATTCCTATTACTTCATATAAATGCCCCCATCTCAGTATAATGTCACATTTAACATTTTCCTTTTGCTCCACATAATAACTCCTATTGAGCCACATTACATCTCAATATAAGTAATCTTTTATGCTAATTTTCCTTCTCTATATTATTAAATTAATTTCTTAGTTTCTGTATAACTGTCCAGTAAAATTACTCCCTTTGATCTAACATTAAGCTGCTATAACCGTTAAATAAAGTAGAACTGTATTATCAAGAAGCGCATAATGAAAATGACACTTCTAATCCTATTAAATCTGTTTGGGTATTTTTGTTAGAACTTTGAGCTGAAGCTGAGTGAAGGAGTATTTGAAGTTCTGGAGAGAGACATTGGAAGTGAGGTCCCTTATCAAGTCAGGCAGATGGGTATCTACCTTGTAATTGAAGCCAAGGATGGACTCATTCTTATGTGGGACAAGAAAACCAGCATCTTAATCAGGCTAAGCCCAGAATTCAAGGTGAGAGATACAATAATCTCTGAAAGGAACGTAAAACTGAAATGTATGCAGATGTATTATTAATTGATTTTACTGTGTACCTGTGTTCAACCACTGTGCCTGCCAAGAGAGCATATATTGCATCTATGATAACATAATTTCCACAGTGACTAATGTATACAATGTCTGTCTGCCAGAGAAGACATGGTGTATATGGATAGTTAGTTCCGTGCTCAGTAAAAAATAACATTTGTCAGATGTATCATTGCTTATAGATTTGCATTAGAATAAAATACTTTCAAATCTGTAATTCATTCATGTTCAATTCAGAGTGTGCTTTTTCATGAGTCTTTTGTTTCATATGGTATGAGTTTTGGATTCTAGCTAATCATTTGATAGTTATAAGTCAACACATCTCACCTGGCCACTAAGACATAACTACAGAGAAAAAAATATATATTAGATGCACCTAGTAAAAAAACCCAGTATATAATATATCGAAATATAATATATAAAAAAATGCTATACCTATACTATGATAGAATGAAATGCAAAATGTGAAAATACTGTGCAATTAGAACATATAATAAATTACAAATAATGAAATAATATAGTGGACTAACAGAAGCTCACCATTTCTACATATAATCCAAGTAATGAGAAAAATAAAAATGGAAAAATAGTGACCAACATTAAAATGCAATGTGCCTTCAAATGAGATACAAAAATTCAATTTGATATCCCTATAGTGATACAATATATATGTGAACAAACAAAACAAGCAATTAGCAAGCAAAAATATATACTTAAAGGTGATGAGAGTCCTCCAAAGGTCCTGTAAAGATAACAAGTCCCCAAATAAAAATCCCTTGTAGATTCTTGTGATGATCCAACTAAAGGGGGATATGAAAAAAGACCGTAGGCTGCAACCTTCTTCCAAAAACTTGATGGCGATGCAAGTGTACAGAATCTATTGAAGGGTAGAAGAGAAGAGGGCGCCAATAGTGCACAATCAGTGGTACTAGGTCTTCACACACGCAGTACAATGTAATACTTACAAAGTATAATGCACTTGAGAAGTGTCACAAACACCTGCTGGACCTTTTTCCGCCATCCAGAAAGCTATCCTCTCGCAGTGATATGGAGTCTCCAGAGGAACTGTAGTCACACATAGGCTGTAAATTGCCCCTTAAGAGCCAGCTTCCTAGGTTCTCTCCTCTTTGCTCTGCAGTGTGTTTGACTTTGTCTTTAGAGATTTCCAGTTTCATTGATTTATTAGTTTATCTGCCATGAGTAGCCTCTACAACCTTACCAGTTCTTGTATTAATCTGTTCAGCTGATTAACAAAAGCTCAATCTATCCGAAATTATTTAGTGAATCTGCTGCATAGAATAACGCGGGAACAGTTAAGGCATCTCTCTTGGCCATAATTATTAAAAGGAACAGTCTATACCTTAGTCATCTTAAAGTCTTAAATTAAGATGCAAATAGCCTCCTGCACCTCTTTATATATCGCGCAGCAGGAACAGTAAACAAGTTATTTTAAAATTAATATTGTTTCTGCCCACTGATGACATCACGATCTGGGCTGCATCTAGGCACTTTGCTGAATAGCTTTGACAGTCTGTTGAATCCAACTAGTGAGCCTTTTGTGATTGGATGCCATATGCAGCCTAGACCGTGATGTTTTCAGTGGGCGGAGCTTGGTAGCCATTTTAAAATTTCCAGAAACAATATTTGTTTTAAAATGACATTTTTACCATCCCTGCTGCATGATATAGAAAAGGTGCAGGAAGCTATTTGCAGCTTAATCTAAGGTAAGACTTTAAGATGACTAAGGTGTAGAAAACTGTCCCTTTAAGACATATCAGTACTCTCTCCAACCTTTCCAGCTCTTGTATTAATCTGTTCAGTTGATTAACGAAAGCTCACTCATTCCGAAATTCTTTAGTGACTCTGCTGCATAGAATAACTCAGGAACAGTTGAAGCTGGAGAAACCTCTGTGTGAATATTGCTAATCTGTCCGTCTACCAAACCCTAAAAATGCTCACTGCTGATAGATTCTGCCATAATGTATTTTTGGGAGGATTAACAATTGCATGGTATAAAACAAGTTGTTTACAACTGGATAAGTTAAATGTTTAGACATTAAAGGGAGATTAAATACTTTAAGATGTTAAATAGAATGATAAATTGTATATATAAAAAAACTTTGCAATATACTTTCATTATGTATGTTGTCCCCTTTCCCTGTAATTGTTTCAGACAATTGTGAGCCTTTCATTTCCTTTTAGAAGTGGAAGTGCAGAACACTGTTATATCCCTCACAGTCATTGGCTGCACGCTTTAGTGACTTATGTATAACAATCTCTAATTGGCTATAGCAGAGAAAGAAACCTAAGTTATAACATGGCAGCTTCCATTGCTTTATAGACACTAAACATTTACACTTACTTTGTCAATATGTAAAAAACTAATTAAACATTAAAAAATACATCTACACGTTAGTCTCAGGTGAATCTTTTCTTTGAATACTTCATTTTATCTAGCATTTATTTAGTGTTCAATGTCCCTTTAAACATATTTTTCCAAAGGCGTTAATTATAGTAAGAATTGGGACAGGCAGTAAATTATGAATGCAAAGCTGTGACACAAGCATTGGGTTAATTTTTGTGATATAAGCCTTTCCATAATGATTTCATTCTAATTTCACTTCTTCCTTTAGTCACCTTTGTTTACTAAACAAATACATTTTCCCCTTGTTCTCTTGTTTTGCCCATCAGGGTAGCGTTTGTGGTCTTTGCGGTAATTATGATGGCTCCGTGCCCAATGAATTTACTACAAGGAGTCTGTCCGTAGTTGTCAATGAGCAAGAGTTTGGGAACAGCTGGAAAGCCTCTCCCACATGCCCTGATTCCCAACCAATTAGAGACCCTTGTGTTGCCAACCCGTACCGCCAACCCTGGGCACAAAAACACTGCAGCATCATCATGAGTCCTGTTTTTTCAAAGTGCCAAGCAAAGGTGGGTCACATAGATTCCTCTTTTTTTAAGTGAAATAGATCATGGATAACCAAATGGAAAAAAGAAAAATTTAGTTGATTCTGCTTAGCAGAATACATTTTTTTCTGAGATAAATTTGTTTTATAGTTATTTAGAAGCAGAGTTAATTTATTTATATGATGTTAACTTATTGAAGGTAAATATTAAATTTTTCTTGTTTTTATCTTATAGCAACGTTCATTTTCAAGCAGCAAATGTTTATTAGTAGAAGTGTAGGAGACTTCATTTTTATTAGATTTGATATGTATTTTTCTGCATCTGCACAACATTAGTATTTTAGCCTTGCTCATCTGATGCTCATGAATAGTGTGTATATATTTTTGGTCCTAATTAGTATTTCTAAAATAACACAGTCGATTACTTAGACTTTCTAAAAAATTAATGAGAAGATAATATTAAATAACTGCTGGTTTGTTTTATAGTTAATGACATAAAACATAATGAAATCAAAAACACATCCACCAGTCTTGTTATCTGTAACACGCAATGCAAATGAAACACACTAAAGGGAATAGATCACAAACCATTTACATTCTCTAGGTTGACCCCACACCTTACTACGAGGCATGTGTACGAGACACCTGTGCGTGTGATTCCGGAGGAGACTGCGAGTGTTACTGCACAGCTGTTGCCGCATACGCCGCAGCTTGTAACGATGCTGGAATCTGTATAGTGTGGAGAAGCCCTGAGATTTGTCGTAAGTAACTTCCCTTATTCAAGGCTTATCTTTCATTCAATATGTTCAACTACATAGCACCTCAAAAGTTTTACATTTATAACCATCGTATCTGAAAAGGCGTATACTGCTGATACAACTTAACACCTTGTTTGATGAATACAGCTTTATGCTTTATAATTTTCACACCCAATAATTATGAATTTCAGCTTTCTATTAAATGATGGTGACTACTGTTTGTTCTCATTACTAATGTTTTTAATAATGGTTTTGTTTATTGTTTCCAGCTTTGTTCTGTGATTACTACAATCCGGAAGGTGAATGTGAATGGCACTACAAACCGTGTGGAGCTCCCTGTATGAAGACTTGTAGGAACCCCAGAGGAAAATGCATGAACCAGCTGCCAGGATTAGAAGGTAAATAAACAGTGCTGGGGCAACAAACATTTTCAGAGGTTTTTGGTGTCCATGTACCTTATAATCTTTTAATGAATGCACATTATCGAGATCACCCGGGTAGGTTTATAGCGAAGAGAAATTCTGTCATTATTTTATCTTTCTTTCTCTATCACTTTTTTGGCTCTATTCTGAAGAAGGTCTTCCAGAATATAGACATTTAAACCTCAATGTTGCTGACAATAACACATGGTTGCTATATGTATTAAGCCTTTATTGCAGTTGAGAACCATAGGGTGCCTTCTGTATTTGCATCTTGGGAAGCCCAGTACTTCAGTCGGAAAAGTAGACCTCACTTCCTAGAGTAGTTCAGGGAAATGTCACATAGAACAACAGGAACTTCCTAATTACTAAATGAGCTGGTGGGGTGGACTTTAAAAACCACATCACAGCCCCCTAAAACCTTACAGGGACATAAGACCTATTATTTGAAATAGGTAGTCCACTCCTTGTTATCCCTAATCTTCTTACAGAACTATAAATGTATGGGGGGGGAAATCAGAGGAGTTTTGTATTCCCTTTGTTGCTCCCAATACACAGATACATTTGGGACCTGTGACGGATACCCCGACTGGGTAGCTCCGCCCAA
>CAJPDP010198465.1:0-14244 GCA_905336975.1 Bombina variegata variegata | reverse complement strand
GCGGCCGATTGGCCGCAAGTCAGCAGGGGCAGCGTTAAAGGGGCAGCGTATTGCTCTCCGCATTTAGCGAGGTTTTGCGGACCTGATCCGCACTGTCGGATCAGGTCCGCAAGACCTTTGATAAATAGGGGCCAAAATGTAAAAGCCCCAATTACATTAATCTTTCCTGAATACTAAAGTAAGCAATAGTACAAATATTTATAAATGTAAATGGAAACATGATTATGAAGGGAAAGGGAGGGATGGGGCCCTACACTATTGAAAGTGATTTTGAAGGGAGAGAGGGGAAAAGCGATCTTGGAGGGGAGAGGGAGGGGGTCCCTACTCTACAGAAAAAAAAAGAAATTAAATATAAAATTAAGCAATAAATAAAAATAATGTGTTACTGGCAGACTATTTGCCTGTAACAAACAAGTAGTGGATGGGGGAGGGTTAATGAGCTGTTATAGGGGGAACAGGAAGGTAGGAGCATGTGTAGGAAACTCTACACTACAGTACCTAAGATGGTGGAGACCAGTGTAGGAGGGGAGAGAGGTGTTTGTGAGGGATCAGGAGGTAGGAGGGTAATCCCTACACTAGAGCAAAAATATAAGAGATATGAAACCCAAGTTTGTAAAAAAGTTAACTTTTTTAATATGATCATATGTGGTGGCCAAATAGTGACATCAAATATACCAAAATGGGCCTAGATCAATACCTAGGATTGTCTACTTTCAAATATATAGTTTTCATAGGTAAATAAAAATAAAAAATACTCTATGTCTGTTTAGACGGAGTGATAGCAAAAATCTTAAAAACAAGTTTTTCTCTGAAATGCTCGGTAGCGAAGGGGTTAAACATGTTGATATACTGCAGTTGATAAATAGGGGGCCGATTTATTAAAGTGCGGACGGACATGATACGATATAGGGTCTTTAGACTGCTGCTTCATAACTGCTGTTTACGGCGAGCCTGAAGGCTTGCGTGGAAACAGGGGCATCAAGCTCCATTCTGAGTTTGATAATTCGGCCCCATAGAATCTAGAAAACAGTACACTATAACCCTGAATATATTGTCTAACATGTTTGGTTTAAAACTACATTCTTAGTATTTTTTGTAAGGTTTCCAACACATTAGCTCTGGGAACGGAGAATGCACCTGTAGGTTTTATATTTTTGAACAATCATATAATTTATTTAAAGAAAAACTCCCTGTAGTATCAGCTGACCTGAACTAACATTCCAAGACTGCCGTTGTTTCTTTAGAACAAGACCTTTGCTCCTAGAATTATAGACTCACTGTATACAAGGAAAAATAGTCCTATCTAGTCTGTCCATTCTGCTATGCACTGAAAGGATTTAGCTTAATAAATCCTCAGATGGTCTGTACAGTATGTATAACCCAACCATTCTTAAATGAATTTGCTGTATTAGTCCTAGCTTCCCCTTGGCTATTACTTATCTTTACAAAGCCTTCTATAACAAAGTTGTTTTACTATTGTTCTACTATTCCTTTGAGTTTGAAAAAATTATTCCTTCCTGAACTTTATAAATACTCAATTGTTAACATCAGCTGCACTCCCCTTGTTTGTTCTATAAACTGAATCCTAAAAATAGATAGCTGGAAAGATTTTGTAGAATAGTATAATTACTTGTTTAGTTATTTCATATTCTCAAATGTACTTTTTAGAATTTTTAAAAAAAAGATGTAAATGATTTAAATCAGAAAATAAACATAAATTTACTTTGAGAAAGTGATTAAAAACAATTGATTGGCCTATCACAAGAAAGCCTCTACACAAAGATCCTTTATTATTTCACAAAAAAATTAGAGATAAATATTACTGAGATCTTTATCTGTTAATAATTATATTTTAGAAAAGTAGTAAGTTTTGACATTATATTACAAACAAGGTGTGGAGTTGTATGAATGTACTTACCACTGGACCAATGCGGCCTAACTCTCCAGGGAGTCCAGGAGCACCTAGTGTACCCTGAAAGAAAATTATAGGAAAAAAAGAAAATATAATTTAGCTTAAGGCCTTCTGATTTACAGTATTTATACTTCATCCCCAAGAACTCCACCCTTTGCCATCTGCCACTTATCTTCAGCACACCGCCTGCCGTAATATTATGCATAACAATTCATTAGTCTGATGGTCATAGATTATTATTATTATCATCAGCTATTTGTAGAGCGCTAACAGATTTTGCAGCGCTAATGGTTGGCTAGTTTTTCCCTTCTAATAATCTACAGTAGTCTTGGTGTGATATGCCAACATGTTTCCTATTCAATTGATCACTGATGTCTTTTAGGATTAACACTTTGGCAAAGCAACTAGCAAAACTGGACCAATTATGATCACTTTTTGTAATAACATCATAGATGGGTGCAATAATAGTTAGGGACAAATGCAGCCATAAAAATAGTCAATAAACATTCTATCTTAAAACTCTTTTTTGAGTGGGCTATTGAGTCCAATCCAAGAACTGCCAATCCAAGAACTATGATAATGTCAATTGAAGATAAGGGTTGGTTTTGTTATGAAAAACCCTACAATTGGGAAAAAAATC
Organism: Bombina variegata variegata; assembly: GCA_905336975.1. Lineage (NCBI taxonomy): Eukaryota > Metazoa > Chordata > Amphibia > Anura > Bombinatoridae > Bombina > Bombina variegata. The sequence continues at coordinate 11,692 of CAJPDP010198465.1, read as the reverse complement.
ATTATTTTGAGCAATTTGGGTAAAGTAAGATAAGTCAGTTTTTTTTAACAAGTTCAAGTTTCTATACAATTTTCAGTAGATCGATGAATATCAGAAGGTTTGTCTGGCATCTATGACTCTGATGGAGAAAATGCTGAATCCTTTTGATATATAGATATTTTTTGTAATTTTTCAGACTAGTGAAGAAATTTTCATTTGCATATTCTTACCCAGAAGTAGTGTTTTATGCTTGTAAAGAATACATACCCGTGGTCCAGAAACTCCTCCACCCTAAATAAATAAGAATCAATAAATAAATACAATGCAGTTCTATCCTTCAGTTTTGTATATAGTGTTCTTAATTGTAAATCTAAAATGTCTACAACTCTGTATACCTTTTTGCTTAAAAAATAGATTAAAGCAGAATGCTAAACAATATTTTGACAAGTTTCTCAAAGATTTTATCCCATAATCTAACCATTATGGGGCATTTGATTTTTCTTAAAGTTTGTCCATTTATCTTTAAAGACAACGGACTCTTTAAGTTTTCTTCATGGGATACTGTTCTCATTATCTTTTTTATACAATGACCTTTTATATGCTATTTATAAAAAGCAATGCTCTTGTTATACTGTTGAAGTGGTCTTCTTTGATTGACTACAGAATGAAATCCTCATTCATTTTGCTCTTATTAAGAAATATTGTACATATTGGGTATATCTCATTTTCCACACTACATTTCCAATTAGACTAAAATGCATACATAGATTATAAGCTGTGGGGGGGGGGGAATATATATAAGACACGGGACCCCGAAATGCGTTGCATGAAGGAGTTGGGGTCTGACTAGACAAGCAGTGTGGTTATTGTCTATTCATGTTTTATAGCAATGCTACTTTTCTTAAAGTGCAAATATTGCTTTGATTGTGTTTTTCATAATTTATCACGTATTCTTACCCTGACTGTGCAAATAATGAGTTAAAAAAATCCCAATTACAATGCAGTATATTGTTAAACTCCTGTCATATGCTGAAGAGCTTATGAAGATATTTTCCATTTAAAAGTTTGTGAATACTCATATTTGAAAAGGCTATATATCTGATACCTTTTCACAGAGAATTTAACTAATCATATTTCTATAAATTTCTCTTATGAAAAACAAGTGCTGTGTGAACTACTCTTTCTAAAAGCTTATTTTTCCATATCTTTTGACACTCAGTGTAGCCCATATATTCCTCACATGACTCTAATTGAGGCAACCCATTGGTTGGCTAGCAAATACCTCTGTTTCTGAGTATGCTAAATGATAGTGATGCTTCATCAAGAGGAAAGAGTTTTATTCCTATAGCACTGGATTGCCGCACCCAATAGGTGAAGTGAAATACATGTGACTTACTGAGAGGCCACGGGATCCTGGCAGGCCTGGTTCACCCTAAAAAAAGCATATTTAATTATTTTTTCAGTTATTTAGCTGTATCAGATAATTGTTCTCTACAAAAATGCTGCACATTAAGATCTTTTAGCTAATGTGAAATATTGAGTGGATGTGCAACAAAGCTTTACTTTCTTTTTCTATTTTTTTTATGATGGTCTGCAACAAGATGCCATAGTTGAGGTCTTCACAAAAAGATCATACTTACTTTTTGACCTCTTGATCCGGCGGGTCCAGTCGATCCTTCAGGTCCAGTTAATCCCTGTATTAATTAAAAACAGATATTTTATATAACCAAAATAACAAAATACTTTTGCTACTTAGGAATCAAAATAGTCCACTGTAAATTAAAAACATTGAAAACACAAAACTTTGAATTTGTGTACACATGAAGCATAACCCACTAAAACATTCAAATATTTTCATGAACACATATGCACAGTACATGTAAATACTAGTACATTTAAATCTCAGTTGTTCCTTAAAACACACCTGGTCAGGGATGAATATAACTTATATTAACAGTTTCCCCTGATTTATTGCATTAGATTCCTCATCAACTCTCTTAACTATTCACTATACACTTCCATTTGCACATGCGCTTATGAGGCCCCCTATCAGGAACCTCATGTTAAAGGGACAATAAACCCCAAGTTTTTTTTTTTTTCGTGATTCAGATAGAGCATGCAATTTTAAGCAACTTATTAATTTACTCCCATTATCAATTTTTCTTCGTTCTCTTGCTTTCTTTATTTAAAAAGGAAGGCATCTAAGCTAAGGAGCCAGACAATTTTTAGTTCAGAACCCTGGACAGCATTTGTTTATTACTGCTGTCCAATCAGCAAGGACAACCCAGGTTGTGACCCAAAAATGGGCTGGCTTCTAAACTTACATTCTTGCTTTTCAAATAAAGATAGTAAGAGAATGAAGAAAAATTGAGAATAGGAGTAAATTAGAAAGTTGCTTAAAATTGCATGCTCTATCTGAATCATGAAAGAAAAAAATTGGGGTTCAGTGTCCCTTTAAGCCGGTTTACATCAGATGTCAAATCAGCATTTACTTATTTTAACCTGTAATTATACATCTAATGTCATATCACTGCAGTATATGCTGGTGTTTTATAAGTAAATAATAGTAATATACCCTGCACATTTAGACAAGACCCTTCATTTATATGGCAGACAGGTACTTTGTTGCCTTTTTTTAGCCATCTACTGCATGCAAAACTAGCTGGTACAGTGCAATATTCATGAATAATTAAAATGAATAATAACTGTAAAAAGTAATTTAGTTGCATACAAAATAACTGCACAAAGCAAATATCTGAAAGAAAAATAGATCCTTGGCTAGTTCTTTATACCAATCTAATAAGTCATGTCTGTCTTGCAGGTACAATGAAAACTACCATTTGGTTTTATTTTTAATTAAAAATCTGCTTAGAAAATTCCCTAAATAAGTTTTTTTTTTTAATTTTTCAGTAGTTAATCTTGTGTTGTGCTCATGTACCATCTTATTTTTCTTTAGTATAGCACCACATTTTCTGTGCAATGAAGTACAGAATTACAATAGTTTTAGAATTGCTTGGAAATGACTTAACAGATTAAGAACACAGTGGGACGCAGCATATGCACTTCGCTAAAAGGTTAATAAAAATCTCATTACTATAAATACTTCTTTTTGTAAATCTGTTGGAATTTAGAATACAGACATAACAAAGTGCTAACATTTATTATTTTGTTATATCTGATAAGTTTCTTGGCTGTAATGATTTAAAACATAAAAAAAAATGTTTTAAAAATTATTTGTGAGAAAAAAATCATTTAAATAGCCACCAATTGCACAATTACATTTGTTTTAACGCTGCATGCAAATTATATATAACACTATTCAAGAAAACCATCTGTAAATTGGCAAAAAAAGAAGAGCTCTATAATATTTGATGAAAGTAAATTGCGGTAGTCAGATACATAATTTGTGTAATCTTAACAAAGAATGCTCAGAAGCAGCACGTTCATTTCAGGCGTCCTTACTACATGGAGCAATCAATTCATAAACTAGGCAGCTGCCTATGGACATCTCCCTCACAGTGCATGACTAACTATCTGTTCTTGCATTGATGGCAACACCATTTTATATACTTTGTGCTACAAAAATGTTTTTTTTTGGGATATAAACAATCTGTGCTGCTGGTGATTTATGGTCCTGTCTTAAATATGTTAGTTATGATGCTTGGCGTTTAGCCGTCCTTAAACGGGACAAAATGGTCAATGTTAAAACGTGCGTACTAGGTGGAAAAATATTACTAAAGTTTACCCATCAGGGGAGAAAAGTTACTAGTCCACTTAATGTTATATAGATAGTATATATTCGTCCACTGGAATTTATACTCTCCCGGGATTAGTGGATTTGTGCATAACAGCATTTCAGTTTTGAATAGAAGCATATTTGCCAAATACTTCAATTAGCAAAAAATACTTTCAGTTAAAGTTGTTACTGTTTCAGAATCATATGTACATATACTGCAAGAGTCCTGTGTACCAGCAGATAGCATGTCACAGTGTTGGCAGCTGTGAGTATTGTGTCAGCGAATACTTAATTCGTATTATACAAACCACTGCTGAGCAGGTGTGGGGCTTGGATTCTGAAGGCCTGGGCACTCAGAGCATATGGGCTTATGCCACTAAAGCAGTAATAGCTTTTGCTAGAAACGGTTTTGCTTATGGAAGTATATTGCAAAAATGATCATTGACCATTATGTCCCTTTAAGTGATGCAAATGGAGGTAGAAAATTATGTATTTATATTACAATGCATATATACAAAACACATATGTTTTCTTTTCTCCCATGATACATTATACTCCAATATCCCACCTTTTATGCACTCTCATATTTACAGTGAACTGAAATATATTAGCTGTGAATGAGTCCACCAGATGTATTAAATATAATGAGCACACTCAGCTGTAGTTAACAATAGTGAGTGAAAAAACAGAGCGAGACATTACTTTCTTCTAAAAAACCTGTTCCTGGTGTCTTTTCCTATCAATGTAGAAGTGTCACCCATTGCTTTTGTTCAGTCTGTATTGACACTTGGCGTTTGATGTTACAATTGACTCACATATGCAATTTCTCTGGAATATTAAATTATTAATAACATTATTTTTTTATTTAGTAGCTAAATGAGCAATGCAACATTTATCAAATTGCCAATCCCCTTGTTTTTGTGTTCTCCTTAATCCAAAAGGCCTCACATATTCATAACTCCTCTTAATGTGTTCCATAGATTTTTCCATAAAATGTTTGTGCATAAAATATTGCTAGGATCAAGATTTCTTTTTTCTTTTTTCAGATCACATGAGCTGATTAACATAAAATTATGTTTCATTATTGCTTTTTACAATAGTCATTAACCAGGAAAGACCAACACATTTAAACAGGTGGTCTCAATGGTCTACATATATCAACCATATCACTATAATTAAAGGAAAAGATAAAACAAAAATATTAATTCAGGTTTTTCTATGATTATATCAGCACAGGTTGTGTTAGATAATCTAGAAGTTATACAAATGCTTGTGTTTAACTATATGTTTAACCCCCTTTCTTGATTGGACATGAATATGGCTAGTGAGCCAATCAGCATAGGTATATGCATGTAGCCACCAATTGCTGGTCATCTCCAGTTCAGGACAAGCACAATGATTAAACATATAGGGGTTAATCACAATCCTTTAGAAAAACGTACCAAATTATTTATCTACAAAAATCCCCATAGACTTTTATGGTGATTTTCTGTTAATAATCATTAGATAAGTTGTTTTGTTTTTTTAAAGGATAGTGAATGACCCCATAGTTACACTCAAACATCTAATAATACAAGTAATTAATGCATTAGAGAATGCTATTATTGCATTAATCTTTGCCTTTAAACCTTCCTAAGAAATTATATTTCAATCAGGGCTGCAGGTATCCGGTATTCAACTGGACAGGCCAGCATTTTAGCAGTCTGTCCAGTAAAGTCTATTCAAAAATACTGGTAACTTAAAATGTCTACGTTCACTGAGTGGCAGTTTTTTAAGACTCTTGTGCCTCTGTGCATTATAAATATAGCTCAGAAAGAGTAACATCTATGAGTTATTGGCAGACAAGAAGAGTAAAAAAAACAGTTTTATGTGTTACCAGAGATCACGTGGGGGTGTTAAAACATTGTTGTGAGTGTAAAATGTAGACACTGGTGTAAAATCTCTGCTTTAAACGGGTATAGAAGCATTACTATGTGTGCAACTGGAGATATATTGTGCTTCATTCTCTAGGCAGGGAGTGCACAAGCTCCACTCAAATTATATCTATATAAGTGCATTGCTTTGTGTGAGCTGCTGGAAGTTAAAGGGAGTCAGATTACTGCTGGTAGGGTTAAGGGTAGAAATATGAAGAGGGGCCATTGTGTAACCCCCCTACCACCAGCGCCCAGTCATCTACAGGTTGCCTAGTATTTTTGTGGAGGACATCTGGCAACCCTACTTGAAATAAGATTTCTTGTGTTATAAAAATCAAACCCACTCTTTCACTTGTTTTTCATTATTTACAATAGTATAAGGAGCTTATCAAACCCAAGACCCTCTGAGCACATTTCTCTCCTGAAGCATATTTATCATCATTTTAATTTGTACATTGGCACAAACAAAACCTTCTCTGTAACATTCTATTGTTTTCATCTCAGAACTTTTGTTTTTTTTGTAAATAGGTGTACTAAAGCATTTTGATGACTTCCAAAAGGGTTAACCTATTGTGAAGCACACAAAAAATAGAATTCTTTTACTATATTTATTCTTAGGAAAGCACTCAAAAGTCTGTATGTTATGTTATCTTACTGTATTGTGCTAAATAAAACGTATGCAACTTTAAACTAAATACGGATAAAAATATGACATCCATCTCAGGCTCGAGTGTGCAGAAAAGCCCAGACAGCCAAAGTGCAGAAACTAGAAAGGCACATGAGGCCTTTAATCCTTTACAATATTTATACCATACATTTGCCTCTGACATCCACAAAGTACCAGCACGTCTGGTAAATGCCACTAATTTGACAGTAATGGATAAAAATGGAATTTAAAATGAAACAATGCTTAAGTCTTGATGGACAACTGTAAATATGATTATCTACTTAGCTGTGCTTATAAACCATAAAATCTCACCACTGCAGATTACTTTTATAAAGTACTTTGAAATAATAGAAATCAATGTTCTGTTATAAACAGTGTATATTTATTTTTCTGTCAAGGCTAATTTTTAGCTTCAAATTATTCATCCTTTATTGAGGAGAGAAAACAAAGTTTCTGTGAGATTAGTATGCAGCTCTTCTCATGAGAAAGAGCAAAATGTGAAAGGAATAATAATATTTATGTAAAACGGCATTTCATCATGCGTTGCATTTCCAGGGACGCGGAAGATGTTGAGAGGAAACTGTGGCTCTGGAGCAGATGTTAGTGATGCTGGATGGCTGAACACTCTAGGATTACTCTTGACATAACCACGCTATGGAGCTGAATAGAATGTGTTTGTTTATGATACTTTCCATAAACTAAAAACAATGTGTTTCCTCAGAGTAAATTTAGTAAAACATCTCCATTCTTGTTTGTTTTTGTTTTTTAGATGAATAATATACAGTCTTTTGTGTACTAATAAATAGTATAACCTTTTTCTTGGCCATCAAAAGGCTTTAGTACATCTATTTAATGAAAAACATCCTTTATATTAGCTGGCACTTTATTTAAAGGGACATTGCACTTTAAATGCATTTTCCCACTAATGTGTCCCCACTCCCCAGTGATTAATTTTACCTGTGGAAGTATGAAATAGGAATATTTTTGTATTCAATAAAGAAAGACTATGTAAATAAGAGGTAGCAACTGCCCAGTGGGAGGTTGGAGAGACAGATACTAAAATGTTCATTTTAAATTGTGCTTTCTGAGGGCCTATTGATCAAAAGCTCACCATAAAGGAGAGAAATCTGCAATGTATGTGTCATTCATTCACATCCAGAACCAGGGGCGGAACTACTGTACCATTGGTGCAACAGGTGCGGTGGCACCAGGGCCCAAGTATTGAGGGGGCCATATCAGCCAGCCTATACATATGGCATGTGCAGAATATGTACAATCCTAATGCAGGGGTGGCTTTTATTAGTGCAGTTTTTAGGTCCATCTATCTATCCTCAAAATCATTATACAGAGCAGCATTATATTACTGCTATTGCTTACTACTGAGTTACCAGCACCCTCTGTTAAGTAGGTCCGCTACTGTCCATAACTTAGCTAGATAAACAGATCTCAAGCTAAAATTTGCCTTTGTAAAATTCTTTGAGGGATCTCACAGTACTCATGAGACTTTTTTACATAATCTCAGCAGAGTAGAGTGTTTTAGATCATCAGGCCCTAAGTATTGAGAAAAGATAACACAGCTTTTGTTTATAGATAGAAACAAGATAAGAATGTCTTCTCTTTGCACAAGTTCAGCATATTTAAACGGACTGTGCCTTCATTGTGCAAGATCAGCTATTTTATAGACCAAAATAAACCGAATATTCCCACATATTTAATACTCTGCATCTGATATAACAATTCACTGGACACAAATTAAGGGAGAAACAACTTTACATTATATTGTCCCTTTAAAGAAACACTAATTAATAAATCTGCAATAAAAAACCTGCATACAAAGCAAACGTTTTAAAGCATTGAACACTGTGAATATTTGACAAAACAAGAGCAGTCCAGGTATTTATCCCTTGCAAACTGAAAAAAAAATAATGTTCATGGTTTCCTTTGCTGAGAGAAAGGTGTAAATAAGCTTGTGCTATTATAATCGCTGTGTAGCATGTTACAGGGTTAGTTTAAAGATACATAAAACATCTTGCGATTGTAATGTCAAATGTTTCATTAAGTTTAGTTAAAATCTAACTTTGCAATCTGTATTTTCATTATTATTTAACCCCTTTCCTGTAATCTAATTTAAATTGTGGGTTTTCCATTTCTGAGAATTCACAAGCATAACACTGCTACATATCTTTCCTAAACAGCTTTCAGTGGATGGGGAATAGGTAAGATACTGATAAACAATACAACATTTTAGCAGCACCATGTCAAGTCTTGTCTACTCTAATAACAAATCCAGATTGGCTCATACAAATAAGGTACATGGTAGGTGGCGTTTGGACAATACCATTGCAGCAAACATGGTGTCAGTCTATTTAGGAAGCTTTATTATCTATGTTCATTTATTGCAACACTACAAAACAATCTTGTGGGTTTTATGTCCCAATAAGTATGATAGAGGTTCCCTGACCTATTGTCATTAATTATTTATGTTATGAGAATGTCATTGTGAGTTTATTGCCCCTTTATTATACAGTCTCATGTGTCATATTTTTATTTAGAACCTTGCCAAGTGAAAGTAAGAGTTTCTAAAACTCTTACAGCAATAACTTCATGTCAATTCTATATGGCTTCTACTAAATTACAAAGTGCCATTTTCCAGAAAAACATCAGCCTGGACTATAGCTAGCATTGATTTTTCAGAAGTATAACATGCAGGGATTTCAACAACAGAAAAGATGAAAATAAATGAATTTTGTATATTGTTCCTTTAGAATAACAAAGCTTCAAATAATAATTGTTGAAATCTCACTGAGAACAGGAAATTTGCAGCTGTTAAGGGTCATGGAGCATTGAAAGCCTGAGTTATTAGGAATGACAAGGTTAGAACCTCTTTAGTGAGCTTGCAGCGCATGTTACTGGAGACAACATGCAGGGAACTTTAATTATTTTTTATAGGGCCATGCCAGTAAATGCATTTATTTATAAAACCTTCTTCTTAATTTTATTTTGAAGTTGAAATCTGCTGTATGTCAAAGAAAACTATACACATCAATAAATGTCCTAGTATGAACTGACGAGTTAGAAATAATTTATGGAATCTTCAATCTTTACAAAATTGTAAGTATAACTGAATAACTGAATGAATGTGATAAATTAATTAGAGAATATTTTGGACACTGGTGAAGAGAAGATGTGTTTTACCAACCTCTCTAAACGTGTTAAGGATGGAGGTCTTAAAGAAGCCACCATGATGTGTCACATGGACTCACTGCAATTGAGCTTCCCATGTGACTCGTTTATTTTAAAATAAAAGCACAGTTATAAATGTTCTCAATTTAAGTTGAGCACAAGTTGAAAGTGTGGTTTATATTGTATTCATGCCTTTTTAAATATGTACAAAATATTTATATTTTAAATCATCTGTCTTCAGAATATCTATCATCATGGATCCATCCTTGTCTAGATAATATCATGGATCTACCCCTAATGCTCTCATTTTCCAAAAGAAAAAGTTTTAACTTTTTAACTTGATGGTTTCTAACATTAGAAAGCTATAAAAGGTACTATTTCTTTTTACTTTAAAAATCCAAAATCTACTCAAAACACCACCTATGAAAAATATTTATACACTTTTGTTTGTTTCTTTTCTCTGTTTTGCTAAATTTGCTACGCTGCAATCTGCATTAGGGGACAAGAAATTCAACTAACCAATGAGAAGACAATGAAGTTTTATTTTCACAAAATTCAACTGGGATTTAAAAGTGACACTAAACACGAAATACATTTCAGGCAACTGCCTCTAACCATAGCTTCTGCCATTTTGAAACCTAAGTTACACTGCAAGTATTTGAAGAAGAGTTTCTGCACATGTGCAAACACATAAGCAATAGGATGCAGTGAAAGCTAGATTTGAACATGCGGGCACACATGACTAGAGGGGATAACCTCAATGCTGTGCTTATACAATGTACTTAGTATTTAAAGTCCCTTTTAAAAAAAAATTATAGCCAGTATTTTTTCTCCTCATGGGGGTGTATCCCTTTTCACACACCATACAAAGCACTGACTTAAAACCATCTGTATTCCATATTTTTGATGTGTGCCTAGTTCCTGTTTTATGAATGCATAGCCCATTGTAATCTAATACAGCAACCTATACCAACAGCAAATACGTATAACTTAAACAGCTACAAAATCAACAATATATGATCTATAATGTTAAGATTCACCTGAAATCAATCTATTATCCATGATAGTATGGGATAATGAGACACAGGAATTCCCTCATATTTTTGAAAAAAAAAAAAACAGATTCTCACTAGGAAACAGTCTACAAACCTACATAATGCATAGAAACCCCTTCACCTACCCTGCCAACTAGATATGGGCAAATACCCAGGGTGGGTAAATGGGTTTCTATGGATTATGTAGTTTTGAAGACTGTTTTGTTTTGCTTGGTAGAAGGAATAGTCCTGTGGACATTTGTTTTTGATAATCGAATGTTGATAAGAACGAAAAGCCATTAAAATTCGATAATCAAATGTTATTTCTGGTTTTCAAATGTTATTTTAGTTTTCAAATGTTCATAAGTAGATCAAATATCCACATTCAAAATTTTGAATGTAACAATCAATTTAACAAATACTATTCAGAAGTTCAATAGTTCATGTGGTAGGGAATTTAGCAAACTGATACATAATAGATACAAATATATTGATTCAAATGTTTCTATTTTGAATATTGCATAATTCTAATATTAAATTTAAAGGGAGCATTAGAAATACTATTACAAATATATTGATTCATATGTTTCTAATTTGAAAATTGCATAATTTTAATAAGTTGAGTATTTTGCAAAAAAAAAAAACTTTATCAAATTTTAAATGTGCTAGTTTGTACAAACCAGCATGAAGATGACGGCTGTATAGCTCATTGCAGAATTAATTAGTCACATTTTCTAAATTTCCTGAGGTTGACTTTATTCCTAAGCCAATTTAAAAGTCTTTGAAAATATGAGTTAGTGAGTGATGTATTTGAAAAATCTTATTCCCTTTTAAAAATCTATTTTACATAGCTGCAAAAACTGCAAACAATCTTTATCAATGTTTTGTGCAGCTGGGTATTGCAGTTATACCTCTGTACATTACAAATTTAGTTCTAATTTGTGTTTCATGAAATCTCCTTAAACTCTCATTCAGTTCCCGAATATTTATACTTTTTTATACAAATTGCAGTGAATACTTTAATCCAGATAGAGGGAGCGCCAAAAAAAGGCTAGAGTGGCAGTGAATACTTATGTTGTAGTTTTCCCACAGTACATTCAGCTACTTCCAATTTCTTGAATAGTAAAATATGTATCAACTTGTTATTAGATATAGACACTGTGGGCTCCATGTACGAAGC
>CAJPDP010198229.1:0-10053 GCA_905336975.1 Bombina variegata variegata | reverse complement strand
ACGCACGTAGAGTTCCAGTGAGCCAGCTCTGATTGGCTAAAATGGATGTCTGTCAAAAGAACTGAAATAAGGGGGCAGTTTGCAGAGGCTTAGATACAAGGTAATCACAGAGGTAAAAAGTGTATTTATATAACTGTGTTGGTTATGGAAAACTGGGGAATGGGTAATAAAGTTTTTTTTTTACATCTTTTAAAACAATAACAATTCTGGAGTAGACTGACCCTTTAAGCGATATTGGCACACAACATTGCTAATATTTTTGAGCCACACTACTCTAGCACAAGAATGAGAATTAACATACCCAAATAGACTGGAGTTGAGGAGACTGTAGTAGAGAAGGAGATACTGAGCTAAATTTGTCACAGCTGCAATTAGCAAGTTTTATAATAAAAGGAGCAGTATATATCCACTCACCACTGAGTTCTCACAAAGAACATGTTCCGCTGTCAAGGATATCAGCATCACAAACCTGTAAGGGATATTAAACAGTTTAAGATTGTAATATAAAATGTTTAACTGGGTGGAGTTAAAAAAACTTTGCAATATACTTTTAAATATTTATTTTGCCCCCTCTGTAATTTAACATGGAAATTTGTTGGTTTTCTCAACCCCACTGAGTGTCTATAAAGTCATGGGTGCCATCATGTTTGAATTTAAAGGGACTCTAAAAAATGTTAATTTCAAAAACATAGATACCCCCTTCCCCAACTTTGCACAACCAACATTGTTATATCAATATACTTTATAACCTTTAAACCTCTATATGTCTGCCTGTTTCTAAGCCACTACAGACAGCCTCTTATTTCAGAGCATCTGTGTAGCTTTTCACAGCAAGACACTATTTGTTAGTCCATGTGTGACATATAGATAACATTGTGCTCACTCCTGTGGAGTTATGCATGAACCAGCACTAATTGCATAACAATGTCTGTAAATAGCACTAAGATGCTAATAATGTAACCCATGTTGGTTATGCAAAACTGGGGAATGGGTAATAAAGGGATTATCTATCTTTTTAAACAATATAAATGTTGGTGTAGATTTCCCTTTATGTTGCCCCTTATCTGTTTTCCCTGCTGAAGACAATTAAAGGGACATGATCCCAAAAAGTTTTCTTTTATGATTCAGATAGAGCATACCATTTTACACAACTTTCCGATTTCCTTTGTTGAAAAGCATACCTAGGTAGGCTTAGAAGCTGGGAGCTTGCTTCTGATTGGTGGCTGCACATATATGTCTCTAGTGATTAGCTTACTGGTGTGTTCAGCTAGCTCCCAGTAGTGCATTGCTGCTCCTACAAAAAAGGATACCAAATGAATGATGCCAAATTGATAATAGAAGTAAATTGGAAAGATGCTTAAATCTATATGCTATATCTGAATCATGAAAGAAAATGTTTGGGTTTCATGAATATAAAACAGCAATAAAAGAGACGGTCCAAACAAGGTTGTGTGGTTAAAGGGTTGTTAAGGGTTTGCCTGCAAGACTGCGCTATTAGACCCTCCCTCCTGCAGGCTTGTTAGAATAGCGCGGCCTCACCGCTGGTGGCGAGACCGTGCTATTAAAAAACACACTTTCATAGAAAGACCAGCGACGTACTCTGGTCTTTAAGGGGTTAAAGGGACATGAAACCTAACATTTTTATTCCATGATTCAGATAGAGCATGCGGTTTTAAGCAACTTTCTAATTTACTTCTATTATTAATTTTTCTTTTTTTTTTTCTTGGTATCTTTTGTTGAAGAGCGAGGACGTAAGATTAGGAGCCGGTTTATTTCTGGAGCACTATATGGCAGCAGTTTTGCAAATGCACTAGATGTCATCACTATTTCCTGTCATATAGTGCTCCAGATGCCTACCTGGGTATCTCTTCAACACAGAATATCATGAGAATGAAGCAAATTTGATAATAAAAGTAAATTGGAAACTTTTAAAACATTTTTGGGTTTCATATCATATCCCTTTAACACCTTAAACGAGAAATGTAAACCGCAAAAATGAACCTTCCATATAACAGCACACTCTAATTTATACACAAAAGGTTGGAAAAACTTAAAGGGACAGGAAGCCCCAAAATTTTCATTCATGATTCAGATAGAACATACAATGTTAAACAACTTTCCAGTTTACTTCTATTATGAAATTTTCTTCATTCTCTTGTTATCCTTTGTTGAGGGAACAGCATTGCACTACTGGCAGCTAGCTGAACATATCTAGTTAACCAATCACAAGAGACAAATGTGTGCAGCCACCAATCAGCAGTTAGCTCCCAGTAGAATAGAATTTGTGAGTATTCTTTTTCAACAAGGGATAACAAGAGAACAAAGCACATTTGAAAATAGAAGTGTCTTAAAATGACTTGCTCTATTTGAATCATGCAAATTTAATTTTGACTTTTCTATCCCTTTAAGAATATTTATATTAATGGGACAACCTTGTCAGCTTCAAAATAGCGAGGTATGAGCGAGAGGCACTTTATAGGAGCTCATTTGGCTGAGGATTAGGTTAAAATCCCAATCACACCCCTGGTTAGGCCCCTGTTCTGTCTGTGAGGTTTCCGAGATAACTCTTATTTTATACAACAAGACTACTTTCTTCTAACAAATTTGACAGGAGAATATTCTTCACTTACATTTACACTAAGGGCCAGATTATAAGTGGAGCGCTAAATATCGCTTGTGAGCAAGAGATATTATTGCTCCACTTTGTAATACCAGTGCACGATAATTTGCGCTGGTATTACAAGTTAATCGCAATGCAAATGCAAGCTCACGTTCGCATTGCGAGGAAGCATTGCTCTCACGAGTGCGTGCTTTCATAGGCTCCTATGGGAGCCTTGTTCTGATGCCTTCACAGACAGCATCAGAACTTTGTGCAGCGAAGGGGGTAAGTAGCGCAGCATTTTTAAATATATATGTATAAACACATATTAACACATATTTATATATAATCATATACATATATATTTACATTGCGGCCTATGGGAACCCCACTCCCACCAACCTGAAAAACTGCCTGATGCAGTTGTTTTACATTTTTAAAAAATACTACTTTTTTTTTTTAATAAAAAAATATAATGCCCTCTATTTTGAGGGCATTTGGGGCACTTTTAGAAAATGAACCAGAGAACTAATCTCTGGTAAATTTTTCAAGCGCTAATTTCTACTGTGACCTCACGCCACCAATAACCAGCCACTTGTAATGGCTGGTTAATTATAGCGATCCCACAAACGGGCAAATTTGTCCGTTTGCAGGAATGCAATAATTTAGCGCTTTACTTGTAATCTAGGCCTAGGTGTGTTTGCAAAGTTTTTGTAATTGTTTTAACTGCTTAGCATGTCTGGGTCTGATTTCATGTGCGACACTGAACACAATGCAGCTATAACTGTTAGGAACGCCTGCTAATGATGCGCTCATGAAGATAGTTGAAGAGAGGCTCAATGAGATCATTGTCTCATCTTTACAACAAGGTCTCTAGATAACCTCATAAGCTTCTATGCAGGGCCACTCTTAAAATCTACAGAGCCTTGGGCAAGACAATTTTATGGGGTCCTAAGCTCAACCCAACCTTTGTTTTCCCCTCCCTCTGTAAGACCACCCCACTGTCCCAAAAAACAGTATACACTTCTTAATAACCTAAACATAAGATGAGCATTGCACATTCTCATACCCTCACCCCCGATGGCAGTGCAGGGCCCCCCAAAGTGTGCTCCTCTCGCCCTGCACAAAGGGCAGGCCTCCTTCTATGAATCTATGCTTCTATGAATCTAGCCCAATTCTTTTCTAGTCTGACAAACTTCTAACAGCTAGCCAACAAATATACAAAGGATGATACCCTGCATTTTATTCTCCATATTTGGAGCAGGGTAACTCTTTTTTTGCCAGGGTTGCAAGCTTAGCATTATATGACAATGATGTTTTTATAAATATCCTTAGCGTCACACCCTTACCCTGGCTGTTTGCAGATGCAGCTATTTGTCCGCATCATGTCAGGTGTAGTTATTTCCAGTTGGTTTCAGTCTCTTTAGTTCTTGTAGCCTCCGGCGGCATTTTCTGTGCTGCCTGAATGTAAGATATGAGATTGTCCTATATAGGGTTCTCTGCCTCAGCCTTTTACAGCTGCTGAATAAAGGGACACAAATTAGTTCTGTGATCGCCTTATCTCACAAAATTGTTTTTTATTTCTTATACTTTTTTGTTATAATGAGACATTAAAGTTGTTTTTGATATATGCATCAGAAATAAATCACTGTCCAAATTCTTGTTATCTGTGAAAAGTTGTTTCCATCCAGTAGCAGGGTAACCATTTTATCAACCCTTAAAATTCTCCTCCAGAATGTGTATGTGAATATAGAGGGGGTTTTTTAATTCCCGTTTTGAGATTTAATTCAAATCATTAAATAGAAATGATCATTCATCCTATTAGTTCATATAAAAATTCAAATCAGAATAGAATTGAAATGACTAGCATTCTATAGGTTGGTTTAACCAACCAATAGGAATGAGCATTAAGCCTTTTGGTTGATTTAAAATTTTCACTTTGGTAGCTGTTTGGGCACATTAATGGATACACTGATTATAACCATTAATTATTTTCTCCCTTAATGTTACAGTACCATTTTTTTCTATGAATCTCTAAGACTCTCCCTGTGTCTCTTCCCATTTCACCCTCTCATTCTTTCTCCATCTCATTATCTCTGTGTCCCCTTCTCTGGCTGCCTCTCTCGGTCCCCTCTCCATCTCTCCTTTTCTCTCTCTCTCTTGTTCTCTCTCCCTCTCTGTCTTTCTCTCCCTCTCTCTTGTTCTCTCTCTCTCTTGTTCTCTCTCTCTCTCTTGTCCTCTCTCTCCTTCTCTCCCTCCCTCCCTCTCTGTCTCTTCCTCTATGTCTCGTTCTTTCTATCTTTATCTCAGTGTCTCTCTACACTTCTCATTTTCTCTCATTTTGTTTTGTACTCTCTTTCTGTCTCTCTTAAACCTGTCAGGCTCATTCACCTAAACGCTAACTAAAACTACTACTGATTTTCCTGGAGAATTGGCCTGATTCATGATGCTTTAAGGCAATGGATTCATATTCTTAATTAAATAACAAACTGATCTATCTCTGCCTATTTATATATATATGTTGACTATTTTGACTTTTTCCTTCTCTTTGTTTCTTCTTCTTTCCCCCTTGGCTCATTAATAGCCAACATCTGACGGGAACAGCTTGGGTCTAGTACACAAGAAACTAAATAGTCAAGACTTCAGATCTCGGCTTGTTTATGGTTTGGCTCCAGATTTTGGCTCAGCCAGTTATGGAACCGTAGAGCCCCAGAAGGCAAGAAAACCTCATGCACAATAACATTCGCTAGCCTAAGGAGAGATCAGGTGTTACTTGCCAGACTGACTAATTCACTGTAAATTTTATCTGAATCCAAATTCTCAGCAAAAGTTGTTGCTTTAAAAAACATAAGTGTTAGATTTGTGTATATATATATATATATTTTTTTTTTTTATTTTTTTTTAACTCTGTTATAAAATATTATTTTCTACAGGACCTTGGAGAGAGGCATGCACATACATACATGCACTAAACACAAGCATGTGCACACACATGAACACATAGACATCTGGGGGCACCTCCAGGAGTCCCACCTGAGATTTGTGGGGTGAGTTTGGGCCCAAAGGGCAGAACTGGCGGGACATGTGCTGGGTTAGGGAGTGCTACAACATGACCAATGTGGGGTTGGGTGGAGCTGCGGCAGACCTGGTCAGAGAGGTGGTGGAAATGTGCAGACATGGGGTTTAACCATAATGCCTATGGGTCTATTGCCCCCCCCCCCACTGTACCTCCCCAGCAACACCACTGGTAATGGGTCTGCTCTGAAGTCTTAAATGGCCAAAGATATCTGATCTGAGGTCTCATGCAGACTGTGGTTGACAGTAACTGCAGGCAGTGGGGGTGGGGCAATTGCAAACACCCTGACTGATTCACAGACATATAGGCAGAGTTGTGGGTGTTTCATGTAGGTATGGGGGGGAGTTCAGTGAGCAGAGCTGGCTTTGGGAAAGGTGTGACTAGGTGCTTTGAGCTGTGTCAAGTCAGTCCAGACATGCCTAGGGGGGAAGAGCCAGCTGCAGAAGGGGGTGGAGCTTAAAAGAATCATGTGCACCCCATAAAACCTCCTCTGGCTGCATTGTCATAGGTTTCAACTGAGGTCTGATTATCACCCCACCTACTGCTTTCCCTCAATCACCCATTGGTTATCAATCCAAGTAAAATATTTGCAACTAAAAGCAATAATAATAATTTGTGTTTAGAATTTGAACCTCTGTGTAATACATTTTATAAAGACCTCAGCAAGGGCTTTGAAATCACTTTATAACCTTAATGCTGAATTAAACTGTGACAATTGCTCATAGAAACAAATTGTGTTTGTCGATTTGTGCATCAGATTGCATTCCATTTTTGCATTTAGTTCTGAAGTTCTATGATTTGTAACGTGTGCTGGAATATATATATATATATTTTACAGTACTTGATTTATTTCCCCTTTGGTTCCTGAAGTTAAGTGGTTAAATGCTTTATGTATTAGAGTTTGTGTCAGTATTGGGAGGACTGTCTCCTCCTAGTGGTGAGCGGAGATAATTGTGTTAGCCATCACCTGTAGCTGATACACTCACACCCTCAGGAGATTGTTGCTAGAGAGCAAGGATTGAGTTCACTTCTAGTAATTATAGTCCCATCACCAGTAATGTTCTCAATTAGTAGCAATGTGTGTGCTAAAGAGACAGAGGACACATTTGCTTTACTGCTGAATCACAAGTGTCCTCATTCTTCCCTGGCATGCAGAGGGGGTTGTGTCTGAGCTAGAGCAGACTGAAACCTGTCCTATCACTCAGCTTCCTATTCCCAGGGAGTAAAAGCAAGTACAAATCAGGACTTGCTGATACATTTTGACAATTGGCATTGCTTGACAATCTGCATGTTTATTTTTCAGATCTAAAGGAAAATTATAAAATCAAACTTTCATGATTCAGCTAAAACATTTAAGTTTAAAGGGACAGTCTACTTGATTGTTTTATTGTTTTAAAATATAGATAATGATTTTACTACCCATTCCCCAGCTTTGCATAACCAACATTGTTATAATAAGATACTTTTTAACTTCTAAGTTTGCCAGTTTCTAATACCCAGCAGGCTGTCCCTTCCCTTATCTCAGTGCTTTTTAAATCTTGCACAGCAGCCAGACAGTGCTAGTTCATGTGTGCCATATAGATAACAGATACAAGTAATCACATAGGTAAACTGTGTATTAATATAACAGTGTTGGTTATGCAAAACTGGGGAATGGGTAATAAAGGGTTTATCTATCTTTTTAAACATTAACAATTTTCACGTAGACTGTCCCTTTAAACAACTTTCCAATGTAACCTCTATATCAAATTTGGTCTTTGTATACTTTATTAAAGAGAATACCTAGATAGGCTCATGAGCATGCATGTGTCCTGGGCACTATATGGCAGCAGTGTTTGTAGCAATGTTTTTCTTTTGTTCTTTTTTTACAATTTTTATCTTAGTGAGCAAGTTTCCAAATACTACAGCAAATACTGCTTCTATAACGTGCGTCAGACATGTACACTCTTCAATAATGGATACAAAAGAATTAATTAACCTCTTAATGGCTGATGTACCTTGTACGTTGCACGGTCGTTAAGGAGTTTACTAGTGCAGCTTAGCCGACAGCTGCGAAGCTGCGCTAGTACTGCACGCCTCACTTCCGGAGGCATCAGCAAGACCTGCGCTATAAACAAGGCCGTATAAGAGGGCATGTGAACAATGGCTGATGTACGTTAAAGGGGTTGAATCTGATAACAGACATAAATTGGAAAGTAGTTTATAATAGTACGCTGTATCTGAATCATGACAGATTCATTTTGATTTTTATGCTCAATTCACATTTTTTTTTTTACTTAAAGGGATATGAAACCCAAACATTTTCTTTAGTGATTCAGACAGAGCATACAATTTAAAAAAAAAATCCAATTTACTTATATTATTAAATGTGTTTCGTTCTTATGATATTCTGTGTTGAAGAGATATCTAGGTAGACATCTGGATCACTACATGTCAGCAAAAAGTAATGCCATGTAGTGCTCCAGAAATGGGTCGGCTCCTAAGCATACGTCTTTGTTCTTTTTTATCTTTTATGGAAAAGCAAAGAAAATTTGATACTAAATTAGAAAGTTGCTTAAAATTGCTCTATCTGAATCATGATAGAAAAAATTTGGATTTCATATCCCTTTAATAAAAAGTATAAAAACGAAACAGTTCAAATCACACTGTGTATGAAATGTGTACACCAATTCAATAGGATCATTTAATTTATGGTTACAATAAAGTGTTTGGGGGTTAAAATATTAATTATAAAACTAATCATAAGGATTTGAAACGAATGCCTCAAAAAATAATTTTACTGGTTAACTTCAAAAAAATTGCAATCAAACATATTAGTCACAACCAATAGGGAATTAAATGTGTTACGCTTTACTTTTATTTTAGTTTAGAATCTTTTAATTCCATTAGGATCTCTGAATACCCTTGAAACTCAAACAAAACCCCAGTTTCCTATTGGTATCCATTTGCTTTGTGTGTGTTTACTTACTTGGCATCAAAACGATAACGAAAATACCCAAAAATATTCAAACTTAACTTGAACTTGAGTCTTTCTTCTAATTCATTTGGCGGCTTCATCAAATGACTGGAACATAGCTGCAAACATGAATTATTCAGAATCGTCTCTTTGTATACGTTGCAAATGTCGCCCTCCCCCCCAATCCCAGCTTTTATACGTCTGGAATCCTGGGAATATTCAGTAGAAGAGCTTAAAGGAACATAAAATTGCAAAAAGAAAAAGCTTCAATAAGTTAGACCATATTATTACTGCTCTATTGCTTACATGTAACACTGGAGTCCATCACAATATTGAACTTGTTTTCGGTAGATCAAAATGGCGATTTTTACATTGCAGGTTGAAAGTCAGGTATATAAATACATACAGAAGGAGAAGCAGTCTGCCTGGAACGAACAAGAGCTCAATAGCTTGTTCTATGGCCGGTTATCACCTGGGAGCAGCTTCTTTTAGCCCAATGGTGCTTTTCACAGAGGAGAACTTTCATGAAGTATATCAGTCTGTTGCTGCGACCTGCCTAATAAAGTCCGTCAAGGCCCGAAATACCAGGCAATTCTTCTCTGACCAAGGGAAATGGCAACCCCAGTCGATTGTTTTGGCCTCATTTGGGTCTCAACAGTGAGGTGCAGAAATATCCCTCTAGGCACATTGGGCAGGGAGTCCACAGCTGGTTCCCTCCATCACCCTTAGGGAGACTTTCCCCATAGTCATAATACAAATACATATAAAAAGAGAAGCAGTCTGCCAGGANNCAGCTCAATGGCTTGTTCTATGGCCTTGTGTCTATCAATAATTGTTTTTTTACAATCGGGCTAGACCCGCACAGCACTGCAACAACTCATACATTGTGACACCGTCAAAGTAATAGTGACAGACATTGCTTTCTTCTTAAGCTACTATAGGATAATAAAAAGAGTATCCTTTGCCTGCCGCTGTTATTTGTGGCTGGTAAGAATTCTAAGCTATTTCCTACTTCACATGGATACCTGAAAGCTGCTGTAAACTCCTTGTAGACCATCTAATAGGCAGTGTAAAAACTCAATGCAAACAATTGGGGGAAAAATCTTTGCATTGTGTTAACCCCTTACAGAGTTATCATAAGCTGTAATATTGAATAGAAGCTTTATATGCAGGGATTAGTGTAACAAGGAAGAAAGAAACTGAAGACATCCCAAAATGTCTGTGTTTGATATGTTGGCGTATGACTCTGGCACAAGTCTCCGCAACGCCAGCTGTCTATACCAGCTAAGTGATTCTTCCATAATACATATGGACAAGCAAACTTGCCATGTAATCTCTCTGTTCTTTTAATTTAGTTTAACTCTTGTAACTACTCTCATGTTTCTGACAAACATGGGTATCCGGGGGGGGGGGGGGGGGGGG
>CAJPDP010198205.1:0-12779 GCA_905336975.1 Bombina variegata variegata | reverse complement strand
GTAAGCTTAAGAGCTGGCCCATTTTAGCAAGCGCTACCCAGGTGCTGAACCAAAAATGGGCCGGCTCCTATGCTTACATTCTTGCTTTTTCAAATAAAGATACCAAGAGAATGAAGTAAAATTGATAATAGAAATAAATTAGAAAGTTGCTTAAAATTGCCTGCTCTATCTGAATTTTGAAAGTTTAATTTTGATTAGACTATTCATTTAAGAGTTGTTAATCTAGCTATGAAGGTTCTGGATGCGAAGGAGAAACACATACATTACAATATAAAACTCTAAAAAGTTATTGTGGGATATCTCTCCATGCCAATTAGCTTTACATAGTGCAGTTCTGCTTCTGAACCTATCTAGGTATGCTTTTAAACAAAGGACACCAAAAGAATAAAGTAATGCTAAAAGATGTAAAATGAAAAGTATCTTACAATTGCATTCTTAATCATGAAAGTTTAATTTTGACGTTCATGTCCCTTTACTGTTATAATATATGTCAGTATGTTTAGAAATACACTATTGCAATGTATTAAGCATTATATAATTAGGTAGAATCACTCCTTATAGTTTATGCTTTTGTATAATTCATTGCTACACAATTCTGCTTTTATGTTAAAAAAAAAGAGCTAAGGTTAGATACAATTATGTTAAACTGAAGGCAACTATATAAAAATAATGGTCACTTTGAAAAGAGACATCAGGTCACCCATTTATTAAAGGGTTCTATAGAACCTGTCCATCTGTGACCATGGAGAGCGGCCGGCGAGCAAACAGTGAACATCCGCTGCATAAGGAAATCCTTGTACTGGTGCTCTTGCCCATTGCATGGTAACGTCACTTGCAACCCCAATTTCCCCTAGCAAAGCCAAACCACTTGGTCTCCAGCGATACATTGCTAATTGCAGTGGGTGCGCAAGGAGCTCCATAAGGGCCCCCACAGAAGACAAACGCGTATCGCTCTCTACACTTAAAGGGATATTAAACCCAAAAAATATTTCTTGGTGATTCAGACAGAGCATGCAATTTAAAAAACGTTTCCGATATCTTTCAATGATCAAATTTGCTTTGTTCCAATGTTATTTTTTGTTGAAGAGATTCCTAGGTAGGCACCTGGAGCACTACATGGCAGGAATTAGAGCTGACATCTAATGCTCTTGCACATGGACAACATTCAAGCAAAACTGCTGCCAAATAGTGCTCCAGACACATGCATGCTCCTGAGCTTATGTCCCTGCTTTTCCAAGAGAAAAAAGAAAATTTGATAATTTAGTATTTTTAAATGTTTTTGAAAATAGGAGCTTTTGGGTCTCATTATTTGAATCCAGATGTTTTAACTACTGGGATTTGGAAAGTGAAAGCTTTGAGGTAAACGTTCCCTCTTTGTGGTAATATTCAGGAGTCCTGGAGTGTGGTGCAGAGGTGGATTTACTGTAACTAGCAGTCTGTTAATGCCTATGCTGCTCTAGGCACTGAGAAATCTGCAATTCCTGAACCCACACCCCAACAATTTTAGCTTATATTTGCCTAATATATTTATTACAAATGGAGGCCAGGGACACATAGTGGTGGTCATGCATCCCCACTAGACAACTAGAGTTAATTAATTCATAATACAATTAAATACTCAAACATTTGGAGGGTAAAGCAGTGCTAGGGCATAGAAATGCTGCCATGAAATCCTGCTGCTTTACAGATCAGGGGGTCTAGTTAGTCTAGGTCAAAATACTCCCTTTGGCAGCAGGTGATACACTTATCTATTGAATATAAAGTTACATTTTACCTTCTACTAGATTGGATTTGTGAATACCGTTTAAACATAATATATGTTTTATTCAATATAATATTGCAATATCAATGTAAACTTTTTAATACAACATTGCTCTGGCTAATTCTGTTATGGTCAACATGATGACTGTAAGGGTTGTTAAAAGGTTTAGGCTGTTACAAGACTATTCTGGTCACAAGTATAATGAGGTATTGAAGTGCTCCAGTGTGCAAGTTCCATTACGATGACGTGAGCAATGATGTCAGTGGCAATGAACAATGCATGCGCAGTGTATTGTGCATGTCCATGAGAAACGCACCAAGGTAGCTCTCTGTGATAGGTAAAGTATAATGACTATCAAAGAGGGTTTGGAAATAATTATAAATTCAATATAACATTGAAAGAAAAGTAAAATGAATAAATAATAGTTGTATATTATGTTTAAAAAATTAATATTAAGCACATAATTCAATACCTTTTCACATTTAGAATGGTCTATTAGGTAATCTGTGCATATTACTTAATTACAGGGCACACAATCACTATTAAATAGATCACAAGTATAAAATTTAGTATGACAATTCTTATGAATGGACTAATAGTATTAGGATATCCACTACGTGTGAGATCACGTGATATGGTATGACCAATGAAATGAATGAGTGAGTATGATACTAATACCAGGAAGTAGAAGCTTTTATCTACCAATTTGATAATGGAGACATATTGTAAACATAGAATCATATAGTTAACACAGTAAGTACTATTTTAGCTTCAAGATCCTCGTCCATATATGAACTGTAAGTTATTTGCTTCATGGATGCAACAGAGTTATGCTGGAGATAGGGACAGAGTCATTTCTGACAATAATTGTAATGATTATTTCAGTAATGATTCTTTGTGATATGTCCATTGGCTGTCACAGACAATACCTATTATTGCATGTGAACTTCAAAAGCTAATGAGTTAACAGGCGTGGTTAAACGCTAGAGGAAGTTTAACAGGAAGGTGTGTATTTAGTAAAAGAATATGTCTGATGAAACAGCCAGCATGGCTGAGAAACGCGTAGCACTTCTGTTAGACAAGAGAGTGTAATAACTCCTTCATGTTTTTATGATGTTGCAACTTTTATTAAACAGTTTTTAAGTTTATATTGCACTTTATCACATCATTTAAACCACCACCTTCCGGTAAGCAGAGAGTCACTGACTCTATATCTGGGATCAGTGAGCTGGGACACTGGGAGATCCTAGCATGCGCTACTAAGCAGAATTGGGTGCTGCCATACTTGTGAGTACTACATTTTTATTTTATACACTTATTTATAAGTGAAACTGTGCTGCACCAGAAGGCCCCTTCTTTTCTTTTGTATAATTTTTTAATGGTTCTGAAAGAGCATGCATTTATCAAAAAAAACTTTCCAATTTACTTCCATTATCAAATCTGCTTTATTGTCTTGGTATCCTTTGTTGAAGAGTAATCCTAGATGGACTAAATGTGTCTCAGCATTGAATGGCAGCAGTCAATCACAGTCTTTTAGAAAAAAATGTTTCAAATTATTGAGATGCTAAAATCCTAATATACTTTGATGGTGTTTATCTGTTGAAAATCATTAGATAAACTTTTCCAAAGGATTGTGATCGACCACAATGTGTGTAGCAGTGTTATAATTTTGACTTTAAGTGACCATTTAAAGGACCATTGAATGCAATAAAATTGCATAATTAACAAATGCATAATAAAAAGACAATGCAATAGCAATAAGGGGTAGTTTTTTTTTCCTGACAAATTTCAGGGACTTCCATTTCTCAGCCTCTATCATGTGACAGCTATCAGCCAATCACAAAATGCATATACTGTAAACTTGCACATGCTCAGTAGGAGCTGTGTCTAAGATTGTGTTCATTTTCATAATGGAAGTAAATGGGTTTTTTTTTTTGTTTTAAATTGCATGTTCAATCAGGCCCATAATTCAGTTTTCATAAGAAAGATTAATAGTATTTTGTTTTACCTTTTTTAGTTCACATATAATGGCAGATGAATATGTTTTTATTTGTAGCAGAAATTGACTTTTTTTAAACAGTTTTGTAAAATAAATCCTTCATACAGGTTCTTCTTACCACAAAATCTGTATAAAAATGCTTACTTTAGCAGGAAGCTGGCTCTAATGGTTAATTAGATTTTGTTTGAGAAATCGCGGAGTACTAAGCAGTTCACGGACCTCATTTAGCGCTATTGCTAATAGCAGGTCTGCATTCCAGGGACATTTTGCATTACAGAACTGGCTGAGGTCTCTTTATGGTCTTTTCTGATCTTAACAAGAAGTGCTTCACTGCTGTGCCATAAATAGGACGACAGAATGTATGAATAGAAGTCAAGCGCATTGCAAATACTCTTCAAGCTTGTAAAAAGTCATGTCTAGTTGAGCTTAATTGTCCATGTTAATTAATATTGAACCACATGGGGTTTTCACTTCAATATACAATTTACTGTGTTTTTGTTTTTGTTTCTTTGCACTAATTAAGTTGGCTCCTCTTAAAGAAATTAGTAGATACAAAAACATATGTTCCAGAGAAAACACTTTACTTACAGCTATATACAATAAATATTGATTTAGAGAAATTAGCCAAAAGGTAACTGTTCAAAATTGCAGAGAATGTGTAACTTAATCAAACAGCTGCATGCATTGCCTCTGTGTTGGAAGGTGATGATTATATTTTTTAATCCTGGCTTCCTTGCTCTTTTCTCTAGGGGCACCTTATTCGCTTCAATAGAAAGTGCTTATATCTGTACATTTGGCGACTCTTCATTTTTATTATACACATCATCAATCAGTTTATTTACTTAAGATTTAACACATGGATTATTTACATTTCAGTGAGAGGGATGATAGCTATTTCCATTTTAATAACAAAATCATTTAGGCACCTCTCTTTCATTAAATGGACAGTGTAGTCTAACTTTTCTTTCATGATACAGATAGAATATGCAATTTTAGACAATTTTCCAATGTATGTCTTTTTTCAAATTTGCTTTGTTCTCTTGGTATCCTTTGTTGACAAGAGTACCTAGGTATGTAAAAAAAAAAAGATGTTGAAAAATGTAATTTTTTTTTAAAACTATTTAATTAATTGATTATATATAATAATGGAAAAGTACATGCTTTAACCCTTTGAGTGCTAAGCTGAATTTAATATTTTTCTGTTTTTTACTATTTTCAAAAAACTTTTATTTTTACTTTTATTTTTTCCCCAAGATTCCCAAGACTTATACCATTGGAAAGGTTAGGCGATTTCCTTTCTAATGGTAGCTGCTTAGATCCCTGAGATACAGGTTTCTAAGCAGCATGCCCCCTTTCCAAATACTTTGTATTGACAATTTTAAATAAAGTTGCGCGTTGACGTCATCACGTCATTGCGTGTGACGTCACTGCACGTAACAGGAAGCCCCGGCAATGCCTGTCACTATGCAGGCCCAATCGCCGGGGTAGGAGCGGATGGGGGCCCCAGATTGCAAAAAAGGTAGTTGAGTGCTAATGACGGCTCTGCGCCGTCATTAGCACTCAAGGGGTTACATGTTCCTTTAATTATGCATAGAAAAGTAAAATGTATGTACACTGTATTGTCAACATTTATTTTCCCTACTTTTCCTCTATTAATTCAACTTAAATATTTTGCGCTACAATTGCTACAACCTTAGGGTTACACTTGCCAGAAATATCAGCCATGATATGTTCAAAGGGTAGTATTTTGCAACACAAATAAATATAGTAACGTAATAAAAATTGTTACAAAAAAAAATGAGAAATCGTCCCAATCAAATGTTCCAATGTTAGGGGCTCTCCTGCAATGTTCACAATAATAAACAGAGTACCTCTAGATAATCAAAGGGATTGCTGGTAAATCCAAACATGCAGAGGAAACAGGACTTTAAATCTTCTTTCGGTTAATGCTTCATTCGAATGCTGCCCTCCTTAAACTGAGCTCTGCTCTCAGCAACATATGGACATGTAAAACAAGAAGGTAAAAACACAGCGCAAACTAATTTTTGCTCTGTTTTTACCTTCTTGTTCTACTTTTCTGTAATTTAACTAAGAAAACATAATTTATGTAAGAACTTACCTGATCAATTAATTTATTTCATGGTGGCGAGAATGCACAAGCGGTTACATATGGGATATAATACCCAAGATGTGGAAGTCCACAAGTAAAATATAAGCAGCTTTTTTTCACTGAGAAATTAAATCCAAAACAATTCAAAATAATGTCTTTTATGACAAAAACTCAAAAAGCTGCCTCAGAAGAGGCAAAAACATCAAAATAGTAAAATTTAGTAAAGGTATGCAGAGAAAACCAAGTGGCTGCCTTGCAAATCTGATCAACTGAAGCCTCATTTTTGAAAGCCCAAGATGTGGCAACCAATCTAGTAGAATGAGCTGTAATTCTCTGAGACAGAGACTGGCCTGTCTCCAAATAAGCTTTGTGAATCAAAAGTTTCAACCAAGAAGCTAAAGAAATAGCCAAAGCCTTCTGGTCTTTTTTTAGAACCAGAGAACAGAACAAACAGACTGGAAGTTTGTCTGAAATCTTTAGTAGCATCAACATAATATTTCAATGCTTTAGCAACATCTAAAGAATGCAGTCTTTTCAGTAGCATTTTTAGGATTAGGACATAAATAAGGAACAATGATTTTCCTGTTAGGGTTAGAATCATTAGGTAAAAATGTGAAAGATGTATGGAAAACAGCTTTATCTTAATGGAAAATCAGATAAGGAGACTCACATGAAAGATCAGACAATTCAGAAATTCTTCTAGCAGAAGAGATAGCCAAAAGAAACAAACTTTTCCAAGAAAGTATTTTAATGTCCAAAGAATACATAGGTTCAATCTTTAACACTAAGTTAAGACTCCATGGAGGAGAAATAGGTTTAATAACAGGTTTTAATTTAATTAAACCTGAACAAAACAATGAATATCTGGAAGATAAGAAATCCTTCTGTGAAACATAACAGAAAGAGCAGAGATTTGTCCTTTTAAAGTACTGGTAGATAAACCTTTATCCAAACTGAAAAATCCTAGGAACTCTAAAAGAATGCCAGGGATAATCATGAGAAAAACACCATGAAATATAAGATTTTGTGATAAATCTTCCTTGAAACAGGTTTGTGGGCCTGAATCATGGTGTTAATTACAGAATCAGAAAATCCTCTGTGACTGAAAACTAAGTGTTCAATTTCCATGCCATTAAGTTTAGAGACTTTAGATGTAGATGGAAGAAGGGACCTTGGGACAGAAGATCTGCCCTTAGAGGAAGAAGCCACGGCGGGCAACTGGACATCTGAATTTGGTCTGCATACCAAATCCTGTGAGGCACCGCAGGGGAAATCAGAATGACAGAGGATTGTTCCATTGTGATCATGGAAATCACTCTGGGAAGCAGAGGATATGTAATCAGGTTGGTAAGACCAAGGCACTGCTAAGGCATCTATTACTTCCGCTTGAGAATCCCTTGACCATGAATGGTACCTGGGAAGTTTTTGTTCAAACGAGAGGCCATCAGTTCTATTTCCGGAAGACCCCATTTCTGAACAATCTGATAGAACACATCTGGGTGGAGAGACCACTGCCCTGGATGTAGGGACTGACAACTGAGATGATTAGCCTCCCATTTGTCTACCCCTAGGATGTGAATCGCATTAATGAGGCAGGAATTTGTTTCCGCCCAAGAAAATATTTGAGATACTTCTCTCATGGCTAAGGAATGTTGAGTTTCCCCCTGGTGATTGACATATGCCACTGTTGTGATATTGTCTGTCTGAAAGTGGAGATAAGTCTCTTCTCTCAAAAGAGGCCAAGTCTGAAGGGCTCTGAAGAAAGCACAAAGTTCCAAGATATTGATTAGTAACCTCGCCTCTTGAGGATTTCAAACTCCTTGTACTGTCAGAAACCCTGAGACAGCTCCCCAACCTGTAAGACTTGAATCTGTGGTGATCACAGACCAGGTAGGATGAGCAAAGGATTCCCCCTGAAGAATAAAGTGGTGGTTGGTTTAACCACCAAGTCAGAAAAAGTTGTGTTTTGGGATCTAAGACTATCAGTTGTGATATTTGAGTATAATCCTTGCACCATTGGCGCAGCATGCAAAGTTAAAGAGGTCTCATGTGAAAACGAGCAAAAGGGATTGCGTCCGATGCTGCAATCATGAGGCCTACAACTTCCATACACATAGCCACTGAAGGGAAAGATAGAAATTGAAGGTTGAGACAGGCTGAAACCAATTTTATTTGTCTCTTTTCTGTCAGAGAAAGAGTCATGGACACTGAATCAATCTGGAACCATAAAAAGGTGACTTTTGTCTGAGGAATCAAGAAACTTTTTGGTAAATTGATCCTCCAACCATGTCTTCGAAGGGTTGATAACAGTTGTTTCGTGTGAGATTCTGCTAAATGAAAAGATTGAGCTAGTACCAAGATATTGTCCTAATATTGTCCAAAGAAAACATTGCAATACCCTGCACTCTGATTGCAGATAGAAGGGCACCAAGCAGCTTTGAAAATATCCTTAGAGCTGTTGCTAAGCCAAAAGGAAGAGCAACAAATTGGTAATGCTTTTCTAGAAAAGAGATCCTCAGAAATTGATAATGATCTGGGTGGATTGGGATGTGAAGGTAAGCATCCTGTAAGTCTATTGTGGACATAAAGTGACCTTGCTGAAGAAAGGGCAGACTAGTCCTGATAGTTTCCATCTTGAAAGTTTTGTGGAATTCTCACAAATCTGTTTAGAGTTTCCAGATGCAAAATTGGTCAGAAAGAATTTTATTTTTAGTATAATGAAGGGATTTAAATAAAAACCCCATACCTTGTTCCTGTAAGGGAACTGGGACAATCCTTCCCATGAGTTCCAGGTCTGAAACACATTTCAGAAATGCTTGGTCTTTTATCGGATTACTTGGAATATGGTTGAGAATTTTTTTCCCCATAGGAGATCTTATTCTGAATCCAATTCGATATCCCTGGGAAATTATATTCTGAATCCATGGATTTTGGACAAATTCTTGAAAAAGTTTTAGTCTGTCCCCTACTAGAAGAACTGGGTTGAGGGCTGCATCTTCATGTTGTCTTTGGGGCTGGATTTGGTTTCTTAAATTGTTTGGATTTATTCCAATTCAATAAAGGTCTCCAGTTTGAACCAGAGGGTTTAGGGGAGGGGGTAGATTTATGTTCTCTATTCTGACAAAATGAACAAAACTGATTGGGGGCCTTACATTTTCCCTTAGATTTTTTTGTCTTGAAGATTGAATACCCCCTTACCTACAGTAATAGTAGAAATAATACAATCTAGTTGGGAACCAAAGGGATTCTTTCCCTGAAAAGAAAGTGATGGTAATCTCATTTTAGAAACCATATCAGCATTCCATGATTTAAGCCATAAAGCTCTTCTGGTAAGAATGGCTAAAGACATAGTTTTAACATTGCTTTTCATGATATCAAATACTGCATCGCAAATTAAATTATTCACATATTAAAGTATATTAAAAATATTGGCACATTCAGGATCTGAAGATAACTGCTGAACAAGACTAGATAACCAGAAAGCAGACACAACAGCTACATCAGCAATAGAAATAGCTGGATGAAGAATGTAACCAGTATGTACGTTTAGCAAGAGTGGAAATAGCACCATCAACCTTGGGGACTGTTTCCCAAACTCTTAATTAGCGATATTGAATTTAAATGATTACAGGGAAATATATCAGAAGGATTAACTTCTTCAATCCCTAGAGTGAATAAAACGTTTTTTTAAGAATGAATATGTTTAATTTTAAATAAAAAGAAGAATTATCAACCTCTGTGTCTGATGTAGGAGCATCAGAATCAGAGGTGTCCCCATCAATAGAAGATACATAATTATTAAGTTGGTCAGCACATATATTACTAATAGAAGGTAAAACATGATCTGACCTTTTTTACGTTTATTGGAAGGTGATAGAGAAGACAGGGCCTTCTCAATAGTGGGGGCAACAAAATATTTCATTGCTGTGGGTATGCCATCTGCATAAGGCTGAGAGAGTAAAACATTAGGTGCATTTGTGCTCATAGAAACTTTAGAACATGATATAAATTCTAGACAAGAGCCAAATAAATGAGTTTAAGAAAGTACTCCAGTAACTTTAAAATAAGCACACTTAGCTTTGGTAGAAAGGTGTTCAGATGGCTCAATTTCCATTTCTAGGTTTGTGCTCGGTTATGGCAATAATACAAATGAGAAAAAATTGTGATAATCAGTATAAAAAATACCATTTTTATATAGCAAGCTATGAGGAATGGGAAAAAATGCCTTTTAAACTAGATTGCTAACACAATTGAGAAACATGCAATTGAAGATTGTATCGAAAATAACAGAGAATAAAAAACAAAGCATCTGATAAGACCCTACGATGCATGGCGAAGGGCAAACAAGTTAGAGGGGGCGGAGATTTTAAAGAAAACATTTTAGCACCGAAATTTTTCAGAGCATTGCGGCGCAAAATGATGGTGCATCTTTATAAACCCTAAAAAAGGTTGTGACGTGATCTCCATGCTCATGCTCTAAAACCAACTACAAGAACGCTGTAAGTATAGCAATTTAGGTATTATGCTATTTTCGTCTTAGGTACAATCCCCAAAAAGTGCGGTCATACGGTCCCTCAGAAAATAAGTTTGTTTAAAATGAAAAAAAAAAAAACTTTTCTTAGAAATTTTAATATTTTCTTCTTAAAACATATGCTGTAAATAAATAAAAGAGGTAACTTGTGCCTGTTCCTGGGGTCTATATAAAGATTTACATAGAAACAACTTTACAAATAAATGTGCCCAGATCCATAGCTGAGAATGTTTTAAATAAAGTAACACAAATGTTTTATATACTTACCTTATAGACACTCATCCACTGATAGCAGACAGCCAGACGAGTACTGAAACATATCAGTAGAGGTAATGGAACAGGAGTATAATGTCAATCTGTAAAGGTAGGCAGGAGATGAATCCCGCAAACCGAATTTACAGAGAGTCCATGAAAAGATTTTCCTGAGGCGAATACATGGTGTCATGAAGCAGCATTCCCTTCACTTCCCTCTGCGAAGCACTGTACTTGGAGGGGAACCAGGCTTCAACATGCTCTGAAGCCCCTTTCACTGAAGAAGTCAAGCATATCATGCTTCAACCACTTCCTAAGGAGGCAAAGTTTTAAACTTAGGTATGTGTGAGGTGGACGGAGTATTTATAGGCTTTTGAGGTTTGGGAAACTTTGTCTCCTCCTGGTAGGAATGCATATCCCATAAGTAACAGCTCATGGACTCTCGCCACCTATATGAAAGAAAGTTGTGTTTTTGACTGTCTCTAGAGAGGCTGGAGTGTATGCTGGACTATCTAGAATGCTAACCCAGCAACATGCTGCCCAGCTTTTGCTTGATCAGTGAAGGAGTTGGTCACAGCAAAGAGCTATGCCCCTGGACTGCAGAACAATGCAAGTTTTGCTAACTTTTAAATGCTTTTTAAGCATTTATTTAATGTGCAGCTCTTTTTTTGTAATGAACTGCTTAAGTGCTGATATATACGATGCATTTACTGTATATAAAAAAATAAAATCAATTAAATGATTACACGAATAAAATATATAAAGAATACAGCAGAAATAAAGAAGACCTTCTTCCACATAGCAATGTAACAAATATAAGTATTTACTGACTGAAATGTTTCTATGAAAAGGAAATCACATAGGCTATAATAAGCTATTGTCCTCAGATAGTTTCCACTGCTTTTATCTTGCAGTTCTTTTTTTATTAAGAGTCATCAGTGATTTCAGTGACTGCACAACACTGAAGCTGTATTGGAAGGGGGGTGGAAAATGGTAGCTGAAAGAGTCCCAAATTGCTGCATTGAATTATTACTGTTTATTACTGTGGTAAGAGGCTTGAAAACAACCACTAACACATCTACAGCTTGTAGAAAATAATACCAATTCTAGAAATTGGAAAGAACATTGATGACTGTAATAAAACCTTAAACTAGGTATTTTCTTTGCTAATTAAACTCACAGTTAAAGGCATGTACTAACAGTATAATGACCGTAGCAGAGATGCATGGCCAAGCCAAAGACAAGGACCAGGGTTATCTAATATTGGCAGGGTCATTACCAAGCTGGTGCATGCTCATTATAAAAGCTTTAGATAGTAATTATCAGATTAATGAAGTACTGTATTATCTGAATTGAAATGTGTTTAGAGTGTTTAACACAGCTGTAAATTGGCTTGTTAGTGCAGAGAAAGCTACAGATAGGAATTTTCTCTTTTTAAATTGCTTTGAAATGATATTTATACTTGTAAGTCCATATAAGAGTCTCTTTTTTACATAAAAGGTAGTTCAATACCCTGCATTTCATGCTGTTGCATTGCTAATCTGGTTTACAAGTTTATTATTCATATGACTTAGGTTTATTAAAGTTTTAGTCAATATGAAAACTCAACACTAACGATAATTTACTCACAAAGGCAGATTTACCTTAAGCATTGAATTTAAACATTGTAGCATTCATTTGTTTTACAGCGAGTATTAAAAAAAAACATCTGTGAATTTTTACAATAAAAGTGTGCATTGCCGTATAGGACTAAAATAGGTATACAGTGTGGAAGAGTGATTATACAAATGATAATGAGAAAGAGAGGGAGGGGAAGAAAGAAGGAAAGATGCTAAAGATGACGAAGAACATTTTGAAATGAATATCATATTGTAATAAAACATTGTTTGAGTGATTTGAAGCATTAAACTATGGGCTCCATTCCATTCAGCTTAAATTATCTTAAAAGATGTCATGGGCTTTTTATAGGGTTTTCAAATTGAAATCTATTCCAAAATGAATTTCCGTAGCATTCAGGGCATGCATGCGCAAATCTTTTCAAAGGCATTGGTGGTATGAAAACCCCCCTTATACCTTGTAAAGGAACAATTCAGCACTGCTATTGGATTAAAGGGACAGTCTAGGC
>CAJPDP010197844.1:0-13454 GCA_905336975.1 Bombina variegata variegata | reverse complement strand
TTCGCCACTATAATAAACCTATTAACCCCTAAACCACCACCCTCCCATATCGCAAACACTATTTAAAGATTATTAACCCCTAATCTGCCGTCCACCCACACCGCCGCTATAATAAACCTATTAAACACTAAACCGCAAGCCCCCAAACACAAAATATACTAAATTAAACTATTAACTCCTAAACCTCTGGCCTCCCACATCACTACATAAATATATTAACCCCTAAACCTAACCCTAACGTGACCCTAAGCCTAAGTCTAACCCTAACACCCACTAACTTAAATATAATTAAAATAAATCTAAATAAAACATACAATTATTACCTAAATAATTCCTATTTAAAACTAAATACATTCTTACCTATGAAATAAAACCTAAGCTAGCTGCAATATAACTAATAGTTATATTGTAGCGAGCTTAGGTTTTATTTTATTTTTTTTAAATATATTTTATTTGATTTTCATAATAAATAGGTAAGATTGCACATTTTCAGTGCTCCACTTACAACATAAACTTAGTGCAATAATAAAAAATAAAACAAAATAAAGGATATCCAAGTAACCCACTTTTTGGGTTAGGTCATTACCTCAAACTTAAAGTCACATAGATGCGTCCAGATATGGAGGCTAATAACTGTAGAACTGTAATTAAACATGTGAATATGTTCCAGGAGGGGATGAGGATAACGGGTGAGGGATAAAAAGGAGGGGGGCGGGGGTAGGGATGGGATCTAGGGGTCCAGGCAGACATAGGGCAATGGAGAGGTTTCTTGGATCTGGGGATAGTAGTCCCTAATTATCTAAACTTGGGAGCCATTGGGTGTCATGTATAGATTTCCATGCTGCCCATGTCATTTCAAATAGGTCTATTTTTCCACTGGAAAAGAAAATATTCCTCTCCATTGAGTACAAGAATGCCATAAGCTTAACTATGTCAGGCCATGGCGGGGGGTTTATCATTTTCCAAGATCTGGCAATTGAAAGTTTAACTGCCGAGAAGAGGTATATACATAGATATCCTTGATACCTAGGTAAGCCACTGGTACCTATAAGGAGTAAGGCTATCTCTGGGGTTTTAGTTAATGTTATCCCTATACTGGCTAGCAGGGAGAAACACTCGCTCCATAATGGTTTAATCTTGGGACAGCCCCACCAAATGTGAGTCATGTCACCAGTTTGACCACAGTTCCTACAACAAAGGGGTGTGGTGAGGGGGAACACTTTGGCTAATCTTGTCGGGACATAGTACCAATGGGTGAGGAGTTTAAAATACGTCTCATAGATGGTGACACAGTGAAGGGCTTGCTTTGTAAATGTGAACGTGTGTTGCCAGTCTTTACTAGGAATGGAAATGTTGAGTTTTTGTTCCCATTTTAAAATGTGCGGGGCTTTATCTTCTGGTGTTGTGCCATCCATTAAATTATAATGAACGGACATAGGTCTCGCTAGTCGGAGGCCCTGCTTCCACCTAGTTTCCCATGTAGTGAGTTGACGATTTGAAGAGGGGCGAAACCTCAATCTAGAAAAAAACTGGTTACTCTGGTGTGTTAAAAAGTTAGGTAAGGTGGGATCGTGGTTATGGCTCTAAGCTGATCAAGTGAGGTAAATGAGTCTGCTTGGGAGGGCGACCACATGTCAGCAACTCTCACGATACCTATATTTGCCCATGTGGCTGCGTGCGAGTCTGGTAGTCCAGTCAGAAGGACAGATATTGAGGTGATGGGGGAAGGTTGGGGCGCAATGTGTTTATAGTGCCTAAGCTGTTCCCATATGGCTAGGCATTCTTTTATGATAATATTATCAATTGCTAGAGTCCATCTACAGTGTGGGGGGGTCCATATAAGGTCTTTCAGGCAAACTTGGTGAGGCAACGAGGCTTGTTCAAGTGACCTCCATTTACTGTTGGAGTCATTGACGCCCCATTGTGAAATATGCGTTAGCATCGCCGCCTCGAAATAACGGGTTATGGATGGAGAGGCCTCTCCCCCATGTTCTCTAGAATATTGAAGGGTTTTGTGTGCTATTCTAGGGGGCTTGCCCTGCCATATAAATCTGGTAAATTTGCTTTGGAATTGAAGTAAGGTGTGTTTGGGGACATGGATTGGGAGACACCTGAATAGGTAAGTCAACTTAGGAAGAAAGCTCATTTTAAGGGCTGCCACTCTCCCTAGCCATGATATTGATTTGTAATTCCATTTATGTTTTAGGGATCTAAGCTCAGACAGAAGGGGTTGATAATTGGCTTTAACTACTGTAGGGATGTCTTGCGATAGCTTAACTCCTAAATGTGTGAAATGGGAGGTCCTAATGACAAACTTATATTTATCTTGTATATATTTGTCCACTTTCTCAGGAAAACCCCTCATGTATACCTCTGTTTTATGTTGATTACGTTTAAAGTGGGAAGGACTGCCAAACCTCTCTAAAGTCTCTAGGAGTCTGGGTATGGTTTGTAAGGGTTTGGAGGAAAAGACCATGGTGTCGTCAGCAAAAAGGGCAACCTTATGGTTCGTACCATGTATAGTTACTCCCTCAAGTGTGTGGTCTCTTCTTATTTGAGCTGCCAAAGGCTCTATTGAGAGTGCAAATAGTAGCGGAGAAAGGGGGCACCCCTGACGTGTCCCATTAGTAATGGGGAAAGGTATTGAACTGAATCCAAGTCCTCTAACCGAGGCTATAGGGTGAGAGTAAAGTGCCTTGATGGCCAGGATCATACGTGCCGGGAATTGAAAGGTATTTAAGACCTTCCATAAATATACCCAGCGAACCCGATCGAACGCCTTCTCAGCGGCGAGGGAAATTATCGCTATGGGCCTATTTAGTCTGTTAGCTTCCGTAAGGATATTTAATAGTCTCCTAGTATTATCCGGACCTTCCCTACCTGGGATGAAACCCACCTGGTTGGGATTGATAAGGGCTAGCAATATGAAATGCTGTTTGCAAGCAATTTTGAATAAATCTTTATATCCGAGTTTATCAGAGAGATCGATCTGTAATTTGTGCAAAGCGCAGGGTCTTTATCTGGTTTAGGAATCGTTATTATGGTCGTTTCGAGAAACTCTTTACGAAATGTGCCTTCCGCGTTTGCTAGTTTAAAGAAACTGAGCAGCAGCGGTGATAGTTCCTGGATGTAAGTTTTATAAAAGATTGCCGTATACCCGTCAGGCCTGGGAGCTTTAAGGGGCTTTAAGTGTTTGATGACACGTTTTATTTCTTGGAGCGAGAAGGGATTATCAAGGGATTCTTTTTGTTCTGTATTAAGGGAGGGAAGTTTTAGAGAGGTCAGAAAGGAGCTTATTGCCTCAGAAGAGGCAGGAGTAGTAGACTCATTATCTCGAATATTATACAGAGACGAATAGTAATCGCTAAATTGCTGGCCTATTTGGGATGGAAGTCTGAAGGTCTTATCCCCTTTTTTAATAGCATGGATTCGGGAGACGCCTGCTCGCTGCCTAAGTCTATTGGCTAGGACAGAATCAGCTTTATTGATCTTGGCATACATAGTTTGTTTAAGTTTGAGGAGGTTGGCTTGGGTCTTTTTAAGCTCAATCTGGCCTATATGGAGCCTAAGTTCTTAGATTTTATAGCTCAAACCTAGTATGTCAGTTGTGCGTTGCTGCTGCTCCAGTTCCCTCAATTTGTAGTATGCTTGTGACAGAGATAGACCTGCCTGTTTCCGCAAGGATGCTTGTTTTTTAATGAAAAGGCCTATTATGGTAGCCTTAAACGCCCCCCAAATTATATCATCTCTGATTTGAGGATTCCTATTCATCTTAATAGTAAACATGATTTCCTTTCTCAGTTCTTCCCTGAAAGGGATGTCTGAGAGGATGTGGTAGGGGAGTCTCCACGAAGGCCTGGTCTTGGCCGCTTCACAGGAGTATATGTCAATTAGTAGTTGGTTGTGATCCGACCATGGGCAGATAGAGATGGAGGCCTGAGTTACTGCATCTATGGTATCCACGTGGGAAAAAATGTAATCGAGTCTCGAGTAGGAGTCATGCAAATGAGAGAAGTGTGTGAAATCTCTCTCCGAGGGGTGGAGCGACCGCCAAATATCAAAATACCAATACTGTGTCATTAGAGTGCGAAATCTACCACTTACCGGGTTAACCCTGGGGTGTTTTAAGTTGTCGGGTTTAGCTTTCCTGTCTAATTTATCATCCCAAACCATATTAAAGTCACCTGCTAGGATCACTCTGCCCTGTTTGAACTGTTCTATTTACCCCAGTAATTTCTTCAAGTACCTAGGTTGAAGTGTGTTCGGGAGGTATGCAGAGACTAACGTGTATGGGACATGATCAAGGGTGCATATCAAAATAAGAAATCTGGCCTGGGGGTCTCTAAATACGTGGATGAGTTCAAAGGCTACTCTCTTATGTACCAAAATAGCAACACCTCTAGCTTTTTTAGTGTAAGAGGCTTCTTCGAAAACGGGGTAATCTCTAGAGATGACTGTGGGTTGGGCACCTGCCAGGAGATGTGTCTCCTGAAGAAGCACAACATCTGCCCCGTGGTGTCGCAAGGATCTGGCTAGAAGGCTCCTCTTACCTATGGTGTTTAGTCCCCTAACATTGTGTGTGAGAAATCTTAAGTGAGCCATAGGCTCTCCAAAAAGTCACAACCCTGGGAACGTGGGAACGTATACCTAAGTGGGGTCAGTGGGGGTATATACTCAGATAGGGGTAGGGGTGGGGAAAAACAGGGGAAGGAGGTGTATGGGTAGAAGAGGGATTGGTGGAAGTAGTTCACCTGTGTAGGGACCTAGTATGGGCACCTAAATCGGGGGGAGGAACTAGTGTGAACCTTACAATCAAGGCTGAGAAGGTCAGCCCTGCTCTCTTGAATAAAGCATAACATTATAAACAGTTTAAACAGGATTAACTAACTATGATAGACATAATACATAATAATATGTAAGCTTAACTCAACGTCAAAATGTCCCTTTTAGTGGTATGGGTGTTTCTCAGGTCGGTAGGGCCTGGGGTCTTAATGATTGGTCCGATAGGTTGGATTTTTGATGTTTAGGCCCGCGTTCTCTTAGAGACCACTCAGGGGCTGATGCCCTTAACTTAGAGGGAGGTATTGGCCTTTGCTGATCCGGTTCAACCAGAATACCCCAATTTGCCAAGAGGGTACTACCGAGTGAAGGAGAAGAGACAATATGTGTTTTATTATCTTTTTTGATAATGAGCTTAGTGGGGAACCCCCATCTGTATTTAATGTTGGCCTTCCGTAATTGCATGGTCAGAGGGGCGTACAGTCTCCTTTGTTGCAGAGTGTAGGCAGATAGATCTGGTAGCAATTGGACGTCCTTGAAGGCATCGGATAGCATAGGTTTGCTGAAAGCAGCCTGCATCAGGCGATCCTTAAATGTAAAGTTATGGAAACACACTACTACATCCCGTGGTTTGTCTGATGACATTGATCTCAGTCTGAGGGCTCTGTGTGCTCATTCCATAGCGTGCAAGTTACCCTCAAGCGGGTCCAGCAAAGAGGGATTTAAGGAATACTTGTAACTCGCCTGTGGAGATGCTTTCTGGGATATCTCTAAAGTGAACATTGTTCCCTCTGGCTCTATCTTCCATATCCGCAAACTTCAACTCCAATTGAGATATTTGATCGACTAAATTCTCAGCATAGGAGAGTAAATTGAAGTGATCGGTGGTGAGATCGTCGTGTTGTAGTTCCAGCATGTCCACTCTATCACCTATCTCAGCGATGTCTTTTCATAGCTCCGCTGAGCTGCGTTGGATTTCAGATGTAATAGATTTCGTTTGTGCTGCAAGCATTTTCTTTAAAGTGTTTTCAGTGATGTAATGTTGCAGATGAGCCGTTGATTGGGTGCTTGACTGAGTGCCCTCATCTTGGGAGTCCTGATCACTACCCATTCTCTCATTCTGTACAGGGTCAGTGGTACGTTGAGAAAAATGGTCCAGGACTGTTTTCTTAACAGCTGAAAGGGTTTTGGGATGTGTCCTTGAAGTGTGCAGCATTTTAGGATGGGGCATAGGAACCTCTTTACACCTCAATACTGTACCACAGATATTTTTACACAACCTGTAAGATTTAAGGGATACAATGACCTAAACCTGTCTATCTAGAGCGTATATAGAACACACATATTTAGCATGAGAATGAGAGCGGGGCTGAGAATCGCCCATGCAGTTGAGCTAAGTCATCTTTCGTATAGTATCACCTAATGTAAGTAGGTATACCAAATGTCGTAGAAAAATCGGGCACTATGGACCTCCGCGCACCTCATGGAGAAGGGTGTATGACCTGAAGAAAGGGGAAAAGGGAAGGGGAGGTGACCAAGGGGGCCCACAATAACCCGTCTCCACCTGCGAGACTCACAATTTTGTACTTAGAATTTACCATGCAAGTAAAATATGCAACAGAGCAATACAATTTACAGTGAATCTGGCAGAAAATACAATTACATTACACTACACTTCGGGTCAGAGCCCAAGATATGAAAGCTGGTGCAGCAGCTGTGAGGTGGGGGTTGTACACTCAGGCCTTTATAAATATGTAAGAGACGGCAATGGTGTAAGGTGATGTCCCCTCGAGGCCAACTGCACTACAGCGGTGGTGTATACCAATGTACCTCAAGGTACAACCCCTCCCTGGGGAGATGTGATAGGAGATCTGGTACAAGTAATGGAAGGTACTCTCAGTATCAGTCCAGGTCACTAGATGGTATGTGACAGGTATAATGGTAAATCTAGGACCCTAGATTCAACTATGAGAGGGGACTGTACTTCTGTCGGGGGCTGTTGTGACTTAAAATACGTGGGGGCTAGTGCCTAGATGGAGTTGTGTTACGGAAGTAAGGAATCCGCTAAGTTAGGCGGGAAAAATGCAATACCTGTGGTAGGACACTAGGCTTTATATGCTTATGTGTGTCTGGAGTAGGGAGTATAATGTGAGGTTGGGAGGGGAAGACTATGAGTGTGTATTGATCTGGCTCTGTGTAAGGGGCACTGATATGTCATAGGCAGACAGGATATGCATAAACATAAAAGTGGAGAAGAAAAAAGAAAAAAAAAACACTCCACTCTGAGGGCCACAGAGATACATATGCTGACGCAGCAGCCAAGACACACTGTTATATATGATTTTAGAAATGTCCAGATGTATAACCTGACACAGAGTTATAGATAACTCAGGTTCAGGGAGCTTGCAAAGAGGTGTGAAGAAATAAATCCAGATGATAGGGTACTGAATGTGGGCCACCCACAGATATAAAATTATCTTCCAATGCCTAGGGGACCCCTATGTAGGGCAGCAACCTCTTTGGATTCCACGGGAGTACTGGATCCAGATTGGTTTTAAAAAAAAAAATGATATTCCCTGAGGGATGAATGTTAGGGCACTTGATGTGTAAAGTAGTGCTTTATCCCTTGGGAAGGACTTGAACGCCTGTGGTGGTACCCTGCAGGGAAAGACTCACTCTAGTGGGTACCTGTATAAGGCCTTGGCGCCACGTGGGAGGATGAGTATTAGGTGCAGTGGAGCCTGGATGTAATTATGCAGACTGTACTTGCTCTCAGTATATAGCTCACACAGCTTAAGTGTGTGGGTTATCTTAGTCAGTGTGAGAGCTACCTTTTCCTCCAGATAGGCCTT
This sequence comes from Bombina variegata variegata, assembly GCA_905336975.1. Taxonomy (NCBI): domain Eukaryota; kingdom Metazoa; phylum Chordata; class Amphibia; order Anura; family Bombinatoridae; genus Bombina; species Bombina variegata. The sequence goes on along the minus strand of CAJPDP010197844.1, from coordinate 5,823 downwards.
AAAGATAGGTCCTTATTGGTGCTTTTTGTGCCAAGGGGGGTATAGACTCACTAGGTGTGTATCGCTAGCCAGATTTTGTAAAATAGCAAAAGGGTAATTGGGTTGGCTATAGAATGACGGTTTGATCCGTTTTAATTTAGTTATAATGCCGGTTCTATGGCGTATAAGGTGAGTGGCTTTGCTGAAGGGTTTCACAGGGTGAGAGTGTGCAGATATGTAGAAAGTCTCTTACTAGCCTATGACTGCTACATCGAGTCTTGTCTCCAGGCGCTCTGAGTGATGCTAGACCTCATACGGTAGTAGATGACCCGGGAAAATATGGCAGAGTTTTGCGCCAATATCTGTAGGTAGGCCCCGTCCAGAAAACCTCTCCAACACAGAACTCGGCCACCTCACCGCAGTGGTCCACGTCGGGTATCCCCCAGCAGGACTCTGTTTGGCTGGCTCCTGTGTACCTTGTGGCGGGCGCACCCGCGGCTTGCCTGCCTCGGCTCACAAGTTTCTCCACTGCTCCAGTCTCCCTCAACGGACACCAGATATTCGAGCTGAAGCTCCGGAGCGGAGGCCCAACCCTTTGGCTTATCGGTAGGGGAAGATCTCAGATGTGTCTCAAGTCCAGCAATGGCTGGCGTCACCTTGGCCTGACAGGGGCCGCACGGCAGAGCAGCCCCAATCCTCTCCAAATAGTCTCCTGACACTCATACTGTGGCTCCAGAGCAGAGCCCCGACCCTCCAGACCTTGGGTAGGTGATGTCTCTTCTGGTTTACTTGAAATTGCAGACGGAGGAGGTCTCAGCTCAAGCGGGAACTGTTATCGCTTTTAAAAGTCCGGTGACCTCGGAGCAAAGTGTAAAGATACACCCTGCAGGATAGTAGCCCAGATATATAGTTATAATTAACTGCATATAGTTAGAATTAACTGTTTTTATCTAAGTTGGGCAGAGAGCTCACACCAAACACGTCCACACTGTTAGGCAGTTAGCTCCACCCCCCTTAGGTTTTATTTTTATTTCACAGGTAAGCTTGTATTTATTTTTAACTAGGTAGACTTGTTAGTAAATAGTTATTAACTATTTAATAACTACCTAGTTAAAATAAATACAACCCCACTAACTATAACACCCAAAATTATAGGATGAATACTCCTCACTCAAACCACACACCTAATTACTATTCACATAATAACAAACGACAACATTTTGATTATAATTCCCCTCATCATGGCCCACCCTCTGCTGCTCATTTAAGATCTAGGCCAGATGAACAGTTTTATAATCAACCATCCACATCCTCTAATATTTAACCATGTAGAGGTGAAAATGCTATCTCCAACAACCAATCTTTATTAGACAGGTGCCCAAAACCCAGATACCATCAGCCGAAAATAGCAGAATTCTTAGAACCCCTTGTCACAAATATCCCAAATCAAAGAGGGAAAAGGGCCCAGGAAGACGTGGAACTAGAGGACGAAAATCAACCCTCAAAGAGAATAAACCACAGAGATTAGCAAGTGGGATCTTTAATCTATCTTCCCACGAATTATCTAAAGACAAAATTAGGGTGCTGGGTGTCTTTCTTTTAGTCCTTCTAACTCTCACAATATGTTCGAGTTATATGTGGACGTTAATAGATTTGTGCGGAAATTTTCTCTCCAAAAATATTTTGCAGAGAAAAAACTGAAATCCGACATGTGTCCCATTTTAACTGATGATATGGATTCTAGACCGCTTTCTAATATTATCTATCATGAGCCAGGAAGCCTAATAGATCATTTATTGGATGACTGTGCATACTCATTTGAAACCTAAATCCAATGTTTCACCTATTCTGAATAACAAAACACATTTAGAATGATTTAAGGAATATATATTGGAAGATCTAGAAAAACTTCCAAAGCATTCACATTATAATAAATCCAACCTCAATGCCAAAGAAAGGGAGACACTAAAAGGCCTAAAAAACAATAAGAACTTAATGATACATCAAGCAGACAAGGGGGGCGGGATCATTTTACAAGATCTACCAGATTATTTAACAGAAGATCACAAAATTCTTAGTGATAAGGATTATTATAAGAAATTAACACTAGATCCCACCGATAGATACCTTAAGACTCTTTCAGGCATTGTAAATTTTGGTTATCATGAAGGAATCCTTACAAAATTTGAAAGAGATTACCTGAGTCCAGTGAAACCCAACTGTGCATTTTATTACCTTCTTCCTAAGGTGCACAAGGACAAAAATTGTCCCCCTGGTAGGCCCATTATTGGGGGGATAGAGAGCCTTAACGATAACATGTCAGCATATATCAAATACCCCTGATTTGATCAAAATTGGATAACTTTGTGATCCAAGAGGATTTTATCTGGATCTCGTGTGATGTACACACTTTGTATTCAAACATAGAACATAGACGGGGTCTCCAAGTGATTTCCAAATATCTAGCGGGTGATCTTTACATTCCTGATCTACAAAAATAATTTATTTTACAGTTAATTGCATTTATATTGCAACATAATTACTTTGTCTTTCAGGATGATTATTACCTACAACTTAAGGGTACTGCAATGGGGACCAGGTTCACCTCCAGTTTTGCTAATTTATTTATGGGCTTTTTTGAAGATCTTTACATCTATGGCTCAGCCTTTGGGGCGAACCTGGTCTTCTATGGCAGATATAGTGATGATTTGCTATTTTTATGGAAGGGTGACATTAGCTCTGCCAAATCTTTTGTTGCACATCTCTGCTAATGATATGGGTCTCACTTTCTAGAGCAATATTGAGGAGAGGTCTATAGTTTTTTTGGATTTGTGTTTGTCTTTTTCTTCAGACAACAGAATAATTACCACTACCCATTTTAAGTCTGTTGACTGTAATAGCTACCTGAATTATAGAAGCAATCATCATAATTCATGAAAAAATAATATACCATATGGACAGTTTAAAAGAATACACAGAAATTGTAGCCTCTTGCAAGATTATGAACAACAAAGTATCATCCTTAAGAACCGCTTTGTTGAAAAAGGTTATCCTAAACATATAATTGACGCTGGGTATGAGCATGCTAAAATGGAGGACCAGAACTCCTATTTTGAACCAAAAGTTCCCAACAAAACAAATAATGACTATCAAACCAATTCCACGTTTACTACACAATATAGTATGAATTACAAGAGAATTAAAACCATTATGAAAAAACACTGGGGGCTCCTATGTAGGGACCCCATTTTGGGTAAACTTGTAGGCCCTGAACCAAAATGTGTTTTTAAAAGAGCCCCTACATTAAAAAATTATCTGGCACCTAGCAAGGTGGTGGTCCATAAAAATAGAGATATAAAAACACCAAGGATTACTAATAACCATCCACTAACACAAAAGAGTTTACAACTATAATGAAAAAAGGGATTGTTAAATGTCATCTTAAAAACTGTAATATGTGTAAATATATTAATCCTGGATGTAATTTGTTTTTTTCTCACAACACCCATAAAACTTATACTATCCACAAACACTTATCTTGCATATCTACATATGTAGTCTACCTGCTTACCTGTAATTTTTGTGGGGTCCAATATGTAGGTCGAACATGTAGACTTATTAGAAATAGATGGAATGAACATTACAGGAATATGAAGAATAATTATAAAAACCACAGTGTTCCCAGACACTGCCATACTCATCACAATGGTTCTCTTGACACTTTTAACATCTGCCCTTCAGAAAGTATTCCTCCTTCCTATTTATACAACAAATGTAATCGATAGAGACAAAGGGAAACATATTGGATCTATAAACTTAGGACCCTGTTTCCCTTTGGTCTCAACATGAATATGGATTTGGCTGCCTTTTGAGCCTATTGTCACCTAGGAATTTCATTATTTGTATGGATGCATTTTACCCCTTTACATTTATTATCACTCATCTACACATCACTTTAATACCCTCTGCGCCTTTATTATTTCTCACCAGTGCACTTATTTACTATTCTGGTTTTTCACCCCTTCACTTATTACCCCTGAATTTTCAGTAACACCATATTTCACTAGTAATTTATCTGTATCATCTATCTCTTTATGATAGTTCTTTCATCAACATCCCTTGTATTTTACGTTATTTTCTTGTGATTGTACTCTGACAGATGCCATCATTATACTTATGATTGTATTAGTTTAGTTTGGTCCCTATATATATATATTTTTGGGTTGTTAATGTATACATTTCCTACACTTCAGACATGGCCACCTTTGGGGACTTACTGTTATTCTTGAGTCCTGATTGCTGTTTTGTCCCCAGCGTCATAGCCTTTGATCTCCACCTGTTATTTTATACACTTTATTACATTTTTATTTCCATCGTATTTGATCACTCTGTCAGAGTTTATGTCTATCTATAATATATGGAAAGTTTTCCATTTTATTTCAACTTGTATTTGTTACTTTCGTGGCCCCGATTTGTTACCACTTACAATATTACATGTTTACAGTCAATCTGTATATTACATATATCCTTTTATGTTTTGTATTATTATATATCTTCCATAGTACTCATGAGCATTTTAACATTATTATTTTTTTGACTGATAGATAATTTATACTTTATGTATATATTTTGTATTTGACATATGTTGTTGGTAATTTATCATTCGTCCGCACATATCACGCCCTTATCGTAATTTATTTTGACACATGTCTATGCTAACCTATCACGCTCATGCACTTGTCACGCCCCCTTGATGTTTTTTATCCGTAATTCTGGTTTATCACTATTCAAGATTGTACCCAATTTCTTCTCACTGCTTTTGACTATACATAATAGATATTATCGACTCTTATTGAAGATCATATTCCAAACTATCCCATCTCTTTAACTTAGAGAGAAGTTGAATTTATATTACCTCCATAGTAATCCGGAATAGGATCATACAAGCAGTGTTTACTAATGACACGTGTTACGTTGTTTAATCACGCCTCTTCACTCTGATTGGTTTCTGGAAACAATGACAATGTGGCTCACTTCAGTTCCCTCCCCCTGTTTCGCCGACAGCGTCCTCACTATTTTAGTTGTTTTTAATATTATATTATAGATATTGTTCTGTTGTCTGGAGGAAAATATGCACTCCATAACTATTTGGACCTTTTCCTTAAATGATTAGTGAATTTGATCATGATACGATAATCATTGTGATGATAATTACGTATATTGTGGGTGTGTTATTATACTGGTTGTCTATTGGATGTCATTATGTATAAATTTTGCAGCTGAGAGAATGTTTTTTATACAGCCTGATGAAACCGTGCTGTGACATGGAGAAACACGTTGCTACTATTTTAATCTTTTAAATAAATAATTTTATTATATCACATCACTCTCACTGCTGCTTGTTCCTGTTGTTTGCTCTTGCTGGCCCTCACCTACTATTGTTGTGGCTCTACAAGAACGGACTATTGCTCAATATTGTGATATCTCCTGTGGCACATAAGAGCATCTTTGGACTCCCTCCTGGTTGGGACGAGGATACTAATAACTCCCAGTGTGCACCAATGTCTGCCGGACGACCCATTGATTCCAGCCTGTGAATATTGCTCTTCATCACGTGAGTAAGATTTCAGCCGTACCTGTATTTGTACCATCAGTCACCTGTTTGATTTGCACTATATGGCACCCTCTATTCTCTCTTTCTAGACCTAAAATAAATACAAACTTTTTGTAGGCCCTTAAAAGGGCCTTTTGTAGGGCATTGTCCTAAAGTTAACAGCTCTTTTGCTACAAAACAAAACAAACACCCCCTAACAGTATACACCCCCCAAACCCACAAAATAACAC
>CAJPDP010197563.1:0-11109 GCA_905336975.1 Bombina variegata variegata | reverse complement strand
AAATAAACTATTAACCCCTAAAGCCCCCCACAACGAAATATACTGAAATAAACTATTAACCCCTAAACCTAATGACCCCCTAGCTTTATATTAAAATTACAATTTCTCTATCCTAAATTAAATTAAAACTTTCCTGTCAAATTTAAACAAATAATTTTAAACTAACAATTAAACTATTATGATTATTAAACTAAAATTAATTTAACTACCAATTAAATAAAACTAAACTACACATTAAAAATCCTAACAAAAATAAAAAAGAATTACACCTAATCTAATAGCCTTACCAAAATACCCCCCAAAATAAAAAAAATCCATAGCCTACAATAAACTACCAATGGCCCTTAAAAGGGCCTTTTGTGGGGCATTGCCCCAAAGATATCAGCTCTTTTACCTGGCAAAAAAATACAAACACCCCCCACCAACAGTAAAACCCACCACCCAACCCAACCCACCACCTGTAGTACTTCTTTCCTCATGAATGGGGACTCTAGGGATTCAGAATCTTTCCTAAGGAGTTTTGGCATGCAAAGTTCTGCCAAGTATTGCTGTATTGCGATATTATTCTTTGGGTCAGGTCTGGAAGTGCCACTGACCGCTCGCACCTGTTATGGTGTCTGTAGGTTGTAAAGGGAGTTATAATACTATTTAAATATGTTTGCTATTGACCATCAGCCTTGGTGTTTCCCTGGCAATCAACTAATGTATGTACATGTGCTTTAGGTTTTTCTGGGTTAACGCGCAGGCCAATAATTTCCCGCCTTGTCTCCCTGCTTAAAAAATTGTTACCTTAAGATCAGGGCCTGTCTCTGGTGGTCCTCCTGCAGGAAGTGTAGAAGGTCAGTCCTAGGCTGAGTTATTGCAGTTTGTAAAGCCTCATCATTTGGGTTTTGTTTATGGACTACCTCTTTTTCTGCCACTTGTGTCAGGAGCTTCTGATAATGTTCTTTGTGTTGTTTTGTGATTTTGGCTTTATGTTTTATTAGTTCACCTCTCAAGACACATTTATGTGCTTCCCATATGGTGATATGGTGCAAGGAGTCTTGTGTTTAGATCAAAGTATTCGCTAAGCGTTTTGGTTATGTCTGTTTTGATGGTAGGATTATGAAGCAGGGAGTCATCTAATTTCCAGATGTAGGATGTGACCGGTGTGTTGGGCAATTTTAATGTGCAACGCACTGGGGCATGGTCTGACCACGTTATCGGTCTGATGTCAGAGCCGGTAGTAACTATGAGGCCTATGGTGTCTGTAAATAGGTAGTCTATTCTAGAGTATTTTCTGTGTGGATGTGAGTAGAAGGTGTAGTTTTTAGTGATAGGGTGGAATGTTTGCCAGATGTCGTGCAATGCCAGCCCTCTTAGGGTGTTAGTTAAGTTCTTTATTATTTTGGCAGGAGTGCTGGAGGTGCCGTCAGAGGTATCTACGCTAGGGTTTAATGGAGTGTTAAAATCTCCTCCCAAGAATGTTACAGCTACCTGCAATTCCAACAGCTTATGGGCTATTATCTTAAAGAAGGCGGTTTGGGAGTGGTTAGGGGCATACAAATTTATCAATCTGATCGACCTGCTATGCAACTTGCCCGTTAGGTTCAAGAACCTTCTTCAGGGTCTCTTTATGGGATAATTGAAAGGGTATTCTGGCGCTAAACAAAATCCCCACTCCATTTTTTTTTTGTCGACCCCGATGCAAAAAAGGCGGTTAGGTAGTAACAGTTATACCACTTGGGCTCATGGGTTTTTGAGAAGTGGGTCTCCTGTAAAAATATGATGTCACCACCCATCCTGTGAAGGTCTCTTGTAACTATTGAACGTTTTCCTGGGCTATTGAGGCCCTTAGTGTTAATGGTGACTAAATTCACCAAAAGGTTTGTAAGATGGTTTTGTGAAGGAGCCATTGTCACACACAAGAGGGGATTAGGAGAGAGGGAAAGAAGAAAAAAAATGGGGGGGAGGGGAAAAGGGAGAGTGAGGGAGAGGGGCTTTGAGGTCAGAGAGGTGGAGAGTGGAGAAAGGGAGGGATGTTAGTGGGTAGGAGGGTGCTGGGGTCAAAGTGAGGTTTTTTGGAGTATAGTAAAGGTGCTAAAAGAAAATGGAAGTACTGCCTATTTGAATACTTAAATGCAAAACAGATAAAGTACAATGTATTTTTAAACTACAATATACTAGTGTCGTAACTCCAGATCAACACTTTACAATACCAATATACACAATCAAAGGTAGTAAGCCTAGTGCTATTATTCATTATTGTTTGAACATCTGATTTGTTCCTGTAAGTTTGTGCAACTTAAAACCGGTAGCTATTTAAAAACAGTCAAATATGAGGTGCATAATTGAAAAATAATGGGAAAAAAAAGAAGGAAAAGTGCCATTATGCTATCCCGTGAAATCTGCGCTCCACCCAGATCACGCACAATGCTTGGGGAGTCTTATATAGTAAGAATGCCTTCCGGGAATTATCAATCTGTGAGCATTTGGCCCCTAGGGCTACCCCATTCTTGGAGGTCTAACTCTAATCTGACCACATCTGCAGTTTGTGGCTTTATGATTAACATATGCATTCTCCTTCCGCTAAGTGTTAGCTATTTAGTCGAGGAGCGAATTATAAGCTGTGTGCGGGGATCAAAGGTGAGGCAGGTAAACTTCTAACCCAATACCAGTGAGTATCATATTTATAGTTTGATCCTATGGTCATATGCATAGGCGTGATACACACACATTTAGTGACTTTACCACTATCTCAATAATATGTCATCAGGACCATTAATTGAATAGTTTTGTGTGGAGTTCTGTTCTGAGGACCTAAGAGCATTATTAGAATAGTGAGGTCGGTGTGTGGGTCAATTATCTCAAATATTTGCTTTTTGCCTTTGGGGCCCTATGTCTAAGCTAGTTATTTGACTTCATAGACAGCAGTTAGGGTGGCCACAATTGTTAGGTGAGTCTACTTGTGTCCTAGACTATTTCTGGCTTCTAAATATTGCTATCCCAACCATTGTAAATAAGAAACTAGTCTTGCAGTTAAGAAAAAGATACATTTAAACTTTGTGAACATCATAAACAGTATAACAATATATGTAACAAGATACTTCAACTCATCTGTTAAGGCCTCTGGCTATCATGGTGTGAAAATTTCAGAGTCCAATCAGAGTCCCTGGACCATCCAAGGTCCAAAGTCAACCAGAATTCAAGTTTGTATGCATTAAGTGCCTGTTGACCTTTCAGTCAGGATCATTCTCCCCTGCTGGAGGGACAACCTCTAGTGGGTCGCCTCTGTCGTTGGGCAGCAGTTGAGGGGTCCGTATCCTTGTTCCCAGCACTTGGTTGAAGTTTGGTAGATCCTTGACATTCCTGAAAACTGCTGTGTTGTTATCTTTATTTGCTATAACACTCGTCGGGAATCCCCAGCGATAAGGGATATGCTGTTCTTTGAGGACAGTGGTTATGTACCTCAGTTCCCTCCTCTTCTGAAGTGTCACAGGGCATAGATCTGTAAAGACTTGAATACCTGATCCTTCATAGACAAGCGGATGTCTTGTTCTTGTGTGTTTAAAGATATCTTCTTTGTCCTTATAGGACAAGAGCTTGACTATCACGTCCCTGGGTGGTGCTCTGCTAGTTGGTTTAGGGCGCAATGCAAGAAAACTTAAATAAAGAGAGGGCACTAAAAAACTGGAAGTAACCAACACATCTATTCCATTAACATCTAGTTAATTATCAACGATTAATGTAAAAAAAGATTAGTTGTCAAGGATAAAAAATATTTAATAATGCACAAGTTAATACATATGATAAAGAGGGGACGTCTCCCTTATACTGAATTAATGGATAATAAAATATTAAATTTTCATAATAATAATATAAAAAACAAAAAATACAACAACAGAAAATATAATATTATAAATATTGGCCAATACACCACCTTATCACAAAAAACACCCATAAAAAAGTGTTGGTATTGCGTAAACAGTGAGCAAATTATCCTTCTCCGTAACTGAAGAGTAGAAAAATATTTTAAGTCCGTGTCTACAGTTAGATGCAACAAAATTGAATGTTACTGTGGCCACATGTAACAATATAACAGATGGTAACTTAAAAGACAAGTTGAGGCGAATAGGCAAATCTTCTTAATGTTATCTATATTGCAACAATAATATGTGACATCCTTGGTGCAGAGTTACACACGGACAGCTGGATTCCTTTACTTACAGGTCAGTAATTATATCACACCACTGCTCAACTTCAGGGGAAGTCAGACTGATGGCACTTACACCACTTTTAAAAAAGCAGCTAGCGTATCTGTAATCGTGAACCTGCCGGACCGACGTCTTGTCAAGTCGGCGTCTTGTCAAGTCGGCGTCTTGTGTGACTAATATCACTACTCACAGTTCCTATGCGTAGTATATGCCGACAGGATCCCTGCAGTGACAGAGTTCGTATTCCACAAGTAGGCGGCCCGCACTTAGCGTGTATCACACGTGGGTTAAAGCTAGGTACCTAGTATAAAAATAATGTTCTTTAACAGGACAAACAGCTCAGCTTCCTTCAACGTGTTTCACCCGTTATGTTGGGCTTTTTCAAGATAGCAGCTGTTCCTGGAACCATATTTAAAAACCTGCTGCTTGGATTCCATTGGTTAAGTTCATCTTAATTGTTTCCTAAAGTGGAATTTTCTTTAAGGTGGTATTCTGGACCAAGATGACATTGTTTGCAATAGTATTAATTCAAACCAGCAGAAATGTAGCCTGGATTTTTCTTAGAAAGTTTTAAGGTAGGAATTTATTAATAAAAAAGGTGGTATATGGTTAAAAATATATAAAAGATGGTATATGGCTAAAAATAGATTAATATATATTATCATAGCAGATTGTAACAAATTTATAACTCTATTACACATAACGTAGCAAATATTAGGACATCAATGGTATGTCAAAAACATATCAGTATTATGTCAAGCTTCTGACATTATTAATAAGTATGTAAACCAAATAGATATGAGTAATCTAAATAGATTATACAATTGGTTTATCTTTACACCGACCTGTGGTGAGATTATATTCCCTATTACAAATCAGATTTTTTTTAATTCTGGTATAGATATGATTATTACATCACTTTTAGGATAAAGAATAGGAGTATGAAAAGGGGTTGTTTTGTAACAAAGCAATAAAGAGGCCTTCTATTTAAGACAAACACTTAGACACAGATGATTAAATAAAGGTTGCTTTACACTCCCAAAAAGGGGAGATAAATCCATTTCTAAGTTTAAGGGGAAGAGGATGGGAAGAGGTTGTTTAATAACACAACCGGAAAGAGGCCTTCTATTTAAGACAAAACACTTAGATATAGATGACTATTTAAAGGTTGCTTTACACTCCCAAAAAGGGAGACAAATCCATTTTTGAGTTTAACCCTTTAGGGAAAGGGTATCTAGTTTATATATTATCTCTGATTCTTTCCTCAAAAGTTTATTTTCAAAGTTGCCCCCTCTCCAATTCCCCTTAACTATACATATACCCCAGAATTTAAAATGTTTTAAATTATTACCATGAACTTCTCTGAAGTGTTTGTATAAGTGAATATCAAGATTTCCTTTTTCTATATTACAGAGATGTTCTCTGATCCTATCTCTCAACATCCTGATGGTCTCGCCAATATAAAATAAATTGCATGAACATTGTATTAAGTATACAACTCCTTTTTGTGAACATCTAATAGTGTATTTAATGTTGAAACTATACCCAGTTCTTGGTGAGTGTATCAATGTACTTTTTGTACTACATCTACAAGCTCTACATGTGTGACATGGAAAAAAGCCACTCAAATTGAGCCCTTTCAGATCTTTATCAATCTTAATTTTACCCTCTTTCTTAAGTTCACTGGGAGCCAGAATTTGTTTCAGATTTTTTGATTTTCTAAATATCATTTTGGGTTTATAAGTTAGATAATCTACTAATAGGGGGTCTTTTTTTAAAATGTGCCAATGTCTATTATTAATTTTCTTAATGGCCATATGATTTTCACTATAGTCTGTTATAAAGGCTACATTAAATTCATTGTTATTTTCTGGAGTCAGGGATTTTGTGTTGCCCTTATATTGGAGTAAGCAAACTTCTTTCTGTCCCATATGCTCTATTAATAGCTCATCCTAATTCCTGGTCTGTGTAGCCCCTATCATTAAACCTTTTTTTTGTAGGATTTGCATCTGTTTTTCAAAATCTGTCTGTCTTGAGCAGTTCTTTCTAATTCTCAAGAACTGTCCGGTAGGTATATTTTCCTTCCATCTCTTGAGATGGCAACTTTTTTTATGAACATAATTATTGCAATCTACCTTTTTAAAAAAGGTCCTGGTGGCAAGAAACAAAATTGATTCTTTGCTATACTCGTAAGTGAAGTGTAGATCCCTATCATTAGCATTCATATTCTGAAAAATGTTTTAAATTGTATTCAGATCCTCTCCAGATGATCAAAATGTCATCAATGTACCTTTTGAAGAGCACGGGGTCCGCACCAAGCTCATGCAAACTTAGGAACTGGTCTTCCCAGTCCCCCATAAAAATGTTTGCATAGCTTGGTGCGAACCTCGTGCCCATCGCTGTGCCCTCTAACTGTAAATAGTATTTATTATTAAACTCAAAGTAGTTGTTGTCTAAAATGAACTTAATACTTTCCAGAATAAATTGACCCTTTTCTGGGCTCACTTCCTCATCTTTACGTAAAATGTTTTCTACTACCTGTAGTCACTTTGTGTGGTCTATAACCGTGTATAATGAAGTCACATCACTAGTGGCTATGATAAGATTTTCTTCCCATTGAATATTTTCTACTAGCTGTAATACTTGTGTAGAATCCTGTAAGTATGTACCCAGATTACTTACATATTTTTGAAGTAAATATCTACATATCTCGATAGATTGCAAGTAATGGATCCAATCCCAGAAATTATAGGCCTCCCCCGGGGACTTATAAGGTTCTTATGAACTTTGGGGAGAAAGTAAAAGATAGGGATTCTGGGAAAATCTGGGTATAAGAATTTAAATTCATTCTCATTCAGAATTTCCTTATCTTTTCCTTTCTCAAGAATATTCAGAAGATTCTTTCTAATTTTGTTTGTTGGATTTAATTCCAATATTTTATAAGTTTTTGGATCACTAAGGATCCTATTTGCTTCAGTGATGTAATCAACCTTATTCATAATTACAACCCCTCCCCCTTTGTCTGCTGGCTTAATAACTACTTGTTTGTTCTTCTGTAATTTTTCAATGATATCTCTATCTTTTTTAGTCAAATTAAAATTTTGGTTTCAGTTTTTTTGGATCATAGTCTCTCAGATCTTGAAGCACCATTTTTTCAAAGGTTTCCAAGTTGGATCCTTTTGCATGTAGGGGGTAAAATTTTGATTTTGGTCTTAAATTTGTATGTGCAGTTTTTTTTATCCAATTCAGTCTCTACTTTTGCAAATTTAGAAAAATGTAACTGTTTCTCAACAGGATTCTTAATGAAATAGCATTTAATGTAAGCTTTCTTATAAATTGTTTAATATGTATATGTGTGTCAAATTTATTGAGGACTTTTGTGGGAGCAAAGGACATACCTAAATAAAGAACCCGTTTCTCATCATCTTCTAATTCTGTATTACTTAGATTAAAGATACCAGTATGTTCTACCTCTACCTCGCTCTTTTGGCCTCTCCTTCTATTTTTTCCTCCTCTTTGTCCTCTAGCTGTCTTTTCTTTTGATTTGGCATTGTGTAACATTTTTCTCTTCTTTCTAAAGCTAAGAGGTTTATTGAACTGCCCTCTCTTAGAGGGCTGATCTCTAAAAAATCTTTTTCTGTTTGATTAGGAAAATAGTCTCCATTATCATGTGTTTCATCAAATTGTGAAAATCTATTATTAGTCTCTATTCTCCAGCTGTCTGCTCTTGGTCGGTACGACTGATTTATATATGGTCTTTCATTTGAGTATGAGTTAGTATATGAATTCTTAAAAAAAGGATTTGGATGTGAATTGTGATTTCTATTACTATTATAATATCTATTACTGTTATGATAGTTTCTATTACCATTGTGATGTCTCTCTAGATTTTGATAGTGCATTTTATAATTTGGAGGATTGTAATAATTCCGTTGGTGAGGTTGATAAGATGATCTAAAATTCTGTTGGGTCATATGATCAGAGTTTATTCTCCAATTGGATTGTGTGTAATTAGTATTAGATGGTCTTGAGTTAAAATTTTCCCCTCTGTATTGACCTCCATTATATGCCCCTTCTCTATATGTGCCTTGGTTTCCTTCTATATGTTGTCCTTATTGTCTGTACCTTCTACCATTATCCCTTCTATTGTGATTCACTATCTTCCAACCATCCTGATGCCCTGGGTTTTCATTTTCAATACTGATTTTTTCATTATTTTCCATATTTTGTTCATCCAAATCATTTCTATCTCTTTCTAATTTTCTCCATTTTGTATCTAAAAGTTCATGTTTTAAATCTGTCAGTTTGTGTACTTGTCTATCTTTAAAACCTGGATAATCTCTCTTAGTTTCCAGTCTTTGTTTAAATTCAATTATTTGTGTATTTATTTCCCCCAAAGTATCTTTACGTGATTTTTTGAGAATTTCTATAAGGCCAAGTGATGCCTCTTTTAAGACTATAGCCCACTCTTTTTGATGTGTAGGGGTTAAAGTAAAAGTACATGCTTTTTAAAATTTTAGACCTCTAGGTATTAGATCTAAATCTGTGTATTTATCAAAAAAAAAATTAATTCCATTTTTTGTTTAATTTCCCTCACCATAAGTTTATCTATACATTTAATAGTTGATTAAAATCAATACTGTGATTATGGGTGCTCTCTTCTGTGATATTTGTGTTGCTTAACTCTAGCAGAAGGTTATCCCTGAACAATAAATAGTTCAGGTTCCATCGTAATTAAAAAAATTAGATTTATATATTGTGTAAAAATATATATAATAAAATAGTACATGTTCATAATAACAATATAAAAAACAAAAAATACAACAGAAAATATAATTTTATAAATATTGGCCAATATACTACCTTATCACAAAAAACACCTATAAAAAAATCATAAAAACATAAGTGTTGGTATTGCGTAAACAGTGAGCAAATTATCCTTCTCCGTAACTGAAGAGTAGAAAAATATTTTAAGTCTGTGTCTACAGTTAGATGCAACAAAATTGAATATTACTGTGGCCACATGTAACAATATAACTGATGGTAACTTAAAAGACAGGCAATGCCCTATGTGCTCATTCAATGTGGACATCTATAGCTGTCTGCAAATTCTTTATGTGTCAGATAAGATCTTGTATATATTTCTGTAGATCAGGGGGGTTCACAGACTCAGGAATACCACACAGTCGTAAATTATTCCTCCTGCTCCTGTTTTCCAGATTTTCAATGCCCTAAGTGAGGTTTTGTACCACCACTTCCTTTGATTGTAAAAAACTTACCTGATGCTGTAAGTCTGAGGACATCTTTTCCTGTTTATCTTCGACCAGGTTGACTCTCTGGTCTACAGCTTTTACATCTTTTTTAAGCTCAGAAAACATATGTTTGACGTCCGCAATAGCTTCTCTTATGTCTTCTTTCGAGGAGAGATGTTTAATATCTTCATTTGTGACATAGTTACATTGCATTTGGTCCATATTGGGGATTTGTGCCTCAGTTGCCTGATTTATTCTCTCTTGCTGATCTTTAGGGGCACTTGACGCTGCCTCAGGTGGGAGCAAGTAACTTTCCATGAGAGATGGTTGTGTGCCCTTTGCCGGCCTTTGTGTTCTTTTGCTGGACATACCAGGGTATACTGACATGCAGCGAGGTTGGCTTCCTCAGAGTGGGGTGTCTGACACAAGGGAATAATATGTATAAGCAGACAGAGCATACAGTTCTGCAATAAGATGCCCCTGATGTTAAATGCCCCTCTGTTGTGGAGTGGTGTATTTATGAATGCTTGCTGGAGGAGTATATACTTCCAAGAGGTGAGGCCTATGCCCAGTTCACAGTAAACTACAGCCCAATGAGCCTACTATAAATGAGAAGGCAGCTTAATCTGGGGCTTAGATGTTGGCTCTATGCCTATTTGGCCTTATGAGCCCACTGCAGCCTAGGGGTCACCAGTTTCTTTTTATTTACCCACCTGGCTTAATCTCTAGAGTGTTTTGGCTTTAGATGTTTTTGTGTCTGCACTCCTTTACAATGTGCCAAGTTACCCTCTGCCAGCTTATGAGGTTATTATGACCTGTGATCTTGTGACTGATTTGTGGTACACTGTCCGATCAGCATCACTATGAGCCCCCCTCTACAAGACAGAATTAATTTTTGGGCCCCTCCCGGTTTAATGCCTAACCTTCTGTCAGAGCGTGTCTCTGGGAGCCCTCCTCACCTCCACGTGATCCGCTCTGTCAGGGCTGTCTCGCTCACCTCCTACTGAGTCCCAGGCAGTGATTTATTGCCTAGCTGTGCACCAGGTTCGGTGCCGGTAGTAATGAGGTGCTGGCTTCTCTGTTTAGGGCTTGACACTGCTGTGGGCTCCTCTCCTGCTCCCAGTTAGACTGGTCCTGTGGTTTGTGGATCACCAGAACAAGACAGGTTAGTTGGCCAGCAGAGCAGTGGAGGTGTTACTCTCTGTTTTCCTCAATTTGTGCGTTCCGTTGCCGGGCTGCCATGTGTCTGGGCCTAATCTGTGACTCTGCTCTCCACAAAGGGTAACTGTTTATCCTCTTAAAGCTCCTCTGTAGATGCTCATGAGGAGGTCAGCCAGACCTGAGGCACACTCTTGTGAGGCACCTACAGGCCCATGGGTTGTATGATTCAGTCTAAAGATCACCGATTTGGGTTTAAGCAGCCCATCTGCAACCTTTTGTGGCACTATTCTGCAGTTTAAAATAATAATAAAAAAATAAAAAAAATAATTAGTTAGTTTGTTATATTGAAAATATAAATGTTTTATTTCTAACAAGTAAATAGTTGAAATGTTGCTCCTTTGATATTTCTGTCTATAAGTTGGTGCTTAAACTTAAGGCAGAGTATCTGTGAGCAATTACTGTAATGTGGTGAGAGTCTGGGTTGTATCTTTAATGAAAAATAA
>CAJPDP010197550.1:0-10857 GCA_905336975.1 Bombina variegata variegata | reverse complement strand
GTACTGTATAATGATGTGAGTATCTATACACTGATAATGAGCACACTGTAGTGTATAATGACGTGAGTATCTATACACTGATAATGAGCACACTGTACTGTATAATGATGTGAGTATCTATACACTGATAATGAGCACACTGCCCTGTATAATACTGATGAGTATCTATACACTGATAATAAACACGCTACACTGTATAATACTGATGAGTATTTATACACTGATAATGAGCAGGCTGCACTGTATAATACTGATGAGTATCTATACACTGATAATGAGCATGCTGCACTGTATAATAAGGATGAGTATCTATACACTGAAAATGAGCACACGGCACTGTATAATACTGATGAGTATCTATACACTGATAATAAGCATGCTGCACTGTATAATACTGATGAGTATCTATACACTGATAATGAGCATGCTGCACTGTATAATAAGGATGAGTATCTATACACTGAAAATGAGCACACGGCACTGCATAATACTGATGAGTATCTATACACTGATAATGAGCATGCTGCACTGTATAATACTGATGAGTATCTATACACTGATAATGAGCATGCTGCACTGTATAATGCTGATGAGTATCTATACACTGATAATGAGCATGCTGCACTGTATAATACTGATGAGTATCTATACACTGATAATGAGCACACGGCACTGTATAATGATGAAGAGAATCAAAAGAATTATAATATACATAATGTCATTTATAATGATACTATCAATGCACTGTACAATGGTGATGAGTATCTATACACTACTACAGAGCTAATTGTGCTGAATAATGATGCTAAGTATTTGAATACTTATAATGAGGTCACAGTGCTATATACTAATATAGAAAACACTTTATTATAAAATGATACTAAATATTTACGCCATTACAATGAAAAATGCTGCATTATATAATGATAAATACTTAAACGCTGAATAGGACCGTGATACAGCATATTCATATTGTATATCTACAAGATATTTTTAAAATATTGCTCTATAATATGATTTTAGGTATGTGCAAATCCAGATCGTTGTGTTATACTTTTACACTAATTAATCTCGCTCTGAAACAACCATATTGTCATAAGGGGGTGTATATTGCATTTTCGTATGGGAAGGAGAAGAAGCTGACAAAGTGCACAATTATATTCATAATTTAACAATCATAGAAAACAAATAATTGAACAATTCACATAAAAAAATGCATAAAAAAACTGTATTGTTAAGGTTTATCAAAATCGTAACAAAATTATTCTTCACCAAAAATAGTATTTTATCAAAAATTTAAAATTTATATGTAAATTACACAGGGATACAGTAAATTGTATTAAATATTCACAGCTTAAAATCATAATTTAAAGGGACATGAAACCCAAAATTTTTCTTTCATGATTCAGATAGAGCAGGTAATTTTAAGCAACTTTCTAATTTACTCCTATTATCAAATTTGTATTCATCCTCTTGCTATCTTTATTTGAAAAAGCAGAAACCTAAGCCCATTTTTAGTGTAGCAAACTGGATAACACTTACTAATTGGTGGCTACATTTAGCCACCAATCAGCAAGCGCAACCCAGGGGCTGAACAAAAAATGGGCCGGTTCTTTACCTTAGATTCCTGCTTTTTCAAATAAAGATAACAAGAGAACGAAGAAAATTTGATACTAAGAGTCAATTAGAAAGTTGCTTAAAATTGCATGCTCTATCTGAATCGTGAAAGTAAAAAATTGGGTTTAGTATCCTTTTAAGTGTATTTAATAACTGAAGTATTCTGGAAAGTGCTTTTTATTGAATGCTGTATCTAAACCAATAAAAAATGGGTTTCATGTCCCTTTTAAACTCAGCAGTGCAATGATAAAATGCTCTTGCATTGTCTGCACTTTTCTGCCATTTAAGAGGAACTATAGTATGATATTAACTAATCATCTTTTATCATCTTTCACAGATGTGCTATGAGCTGATTTCTATTTGTAATCCTTTATTTTGTGATGTATTAAGCCATGTCAGCATGTGAGCCTCATAGCACTCTGGGCTATATCACACATACTTAACCCTCTCTTAACAGGTACACAAATCAAAGCAGCAAAAAGCCAATTTAAAGGGACAGAGAAATATTATACTATTGCATGTATATCATCTTATATTTACATATAAAGCAGCCCATAAGGGGACATCTATATATTAAATGTACTATTGAGTATTAACTTTAAAATCTTAGTCCTAAATAAATGGAAGTAAATTGAAATCCCTATTTAGAACTTTAGGGCAAATTGTGTTTAACTGCCAGATCCACTTGGCTTCTTTGTAAAGCAAATCTTTAATCCTGTCACCACCCCACAATTTCTTGTTAGCCCTATCAATAACCATGAATCTAAGCTGACTCACCTAAAGCCCCATCTCAAGTAAATGAGCAGTAGACTCATTTCTGATCTTTGAATTTTTGGGTGGTCTTGCCCACATAAAGCAGCCCACATGTGCATTTAATGGCATATACCACATGGGTGGAGTTACATGTAAAGTACCCATATATGTTAATTTGTTTGCCCGTATAGGGGTGAGAGATGGAACTACCTTTAATGACATTAAATGACATTAGCTATAAATGTCTATCAGTAAATGAACATTAGTATGACATACATAACTGATACATCTACATTGGTTGCAATTTATATTTCAAAAACCATTTAATTCACACTATATTTTAGATGCTGCTCCTTCACATAGATCAGAGATGGCTAACAGGTTTTACATGGGCCAAATATGGCCCTTTGCACTAGTTTTTGTGGCCCGCAGGAAAAAGAATAACTAAGAATGTGTGCCATAATTGTTGTGGCTCAAAGAGAAAGCAGAACTAAAAGTGGGTGCATTCTTGACTTCTACTGGGTGGGCAAACAAGCTGGCCACACCTCAAAGGACCCCCCTGGAGAGATGAATATAATAAAGATGGTACCCTGCAATCTATATTTGTCTTATGCCACATGGTATTTTTAGGAAATATGTTTTTGTTGTGTTTTTAATAGCCATAAATGTATATGTGTTCCTTAAGGCTTCTAAAATATTTTCAGCCCACATTTTTAGTAAGTTTAGACCATCACTGATATAGATAACAGAAACGTTTGGAGTATAGAATTCCTTTAAGATATTTATTATTACTACTAATAATAATAATTACCCAAATATTTAATGTTTTTTAAATCATGAAGGTATATTGAAGTGTGTTGTCATACTCCGTTTCATAGTAAACTGCAGCATGTTCACCTATATATTTTACTAGATGCACCACCACAAAGTTTTCCATATAGATATACCATCTTATAATGTTATTAGAATATGCTTTTAATGCAGTAGAAAGTTGGTACAATTTTAAAAAGTCAAATCTGCAGTAATTTGGTAGACAATGTGATGGTTAAGTATTATGCCTTCTGACCCTCTTCTTTCATGCTAAAAATAAATGTAACATCAATAAATCCATTAATGTATAAAAGAGTATTTGGTTACCCTTGACCTCAAAGTTAAAAAAGCTAAGTGTTTAAATTGTATAGGTAATGGCCTCTACTCGATAAACTAGGTAATACAACACCCAAATATGAAACTATACACCAGAAGACTTTGCTTTGCTTGCAAGCTTGCATGCATGATCCTACTGTTAGCATATGTCCCATTAATTTAAGCCTTGTTTTTTTTAGATTTTTTAAAATTAAAATTTAAAAGATGCAAATGCAACAGTCATTTAATTTGGAAGACACCGAAATTGTTTCTTCTCAGTTTTCAGTTTCAGTTTGGGTTTTGTGTGGGAGCTAAAAAATGGAATAGTAAAAAGAAGATTATAAAAAATGGAATACTAAAAAGATTATAAAAAATAGAATACTAAATAGAATATTATATTAGTTTCTAGATGGATTATCAATAATTGCATTTAAATAAAATCCGAAAAAATCAAATTTAAAATGTAGGGGCCCATGTACTAAAGGTCAAGTGGACAAGCTTCTCAGCTCGAGAAGTTGTAAACTCGATTTCGCAAGATACTGGCAGCGGACGAACAGGACCATTCACGTGAGAGAAGAGACTGTCAATCACCAAGAGCAAGCTCTCGAAGATATCCCCTCGCCACCTCAGAGGTGGCGTAGAGTGTAAGAAGCAGCGGTCTAATGACTGCTGCTTCTTACATTGCGGGAAGCAGGCTTGCAAATGCGAACCTGCCCCACAAGTGCTCCGGAGCAGCTTTCGCTGCATAGTACATAGAGCCCTTAATGTGTAAAATAGTTTATTTGGTTGCTTCCTGCCCAACTGTAAGAAAGCATCTAACAGTTATTGGAAGCACCGCTGAGAGTCGGACAACTGAGCAGGTTAATGTTGTAGATGTGGACTGAAAACATAAAACAATACAATGCGTTACATCAAACAGCTATTGGAAGCACCACAGAGTCGAACAACTGAGATATTCATTTTGTAGAAATAGGCTGAAAACATAAAACAATACAGTGAGTTATTGCATCTAGAAATGGTATGGCATTCTGTTTTGAAAGTCTGCCCATATATTCAAAACAATTATCTTGCAGGCAATAGAGAAGCATGGTGGTAGCACCACTGCATGCCATGTGCCAACATTTTGCAAGAAACTTTGGGTAAACAAGTTTTGCTCCAGGAGCCACATATCTGTCTCTAATTGGTCCTAGCAGATGTGATAACATAATGAAAAAAACTTTTGCTAATAAATTCACAATGGATAGCCTTGTTTACTCCAGTAACATGTCCTGAATGGCTCCTCCAAATATAACAAGTGGTGGGAGGGAGCTAGTATATTTCTGACTGGATAAACAGAAAAAAGAGCAATAGTCAAGCATTTACACAATTATATAATGATTGCACATTACTTAACATTTTCTAAATTATGTAAATGCTAAATTATTGTGGAAGCTCTTTAGGCATTCTTGAACATCGGTGTTTCCCTATCACTTCCCTAACACTTTTTCTAGAAAGATATCCAGCTTTCTATCACTACCCTTTATAAGAGATAGTACATCCATAAATCCCATCTGTTAGTATGAGAGTATTAAAACATTGGAAGAATATCTAAATATAGAAGGATCTGTTGAGATATCATCAACGTGGCGTTCATCTAAAGTGGACAACATGAGAAGATGAGCATTAAAACCTCCACCAGGAAAGATGGCTTGTATCGAAGATCCCCAATCCAGGTACAGAAATCTTGTCCATATTTCCATAGCAGTAATGTTAATATTAATAATCTATAAATTGTAGTAATTAATATGTGAGCTATTATTATAGACAGTTTTATCTTATTTATCTCTATGAAACTATTAAAAAAACATGTGGCACTTTATAATTATACTGAGTATCTCTGCACACTTCCAACCTTCTTTAAAATAAACATTTGCAGACCCTATCCTTGTGTTCTTTAGGGTATGCGGGGGTTTGAAGAACATGTGTGAATGGGTTAGGTGTTTAAACTTCTAAACTTTACAATCTTTGTGAAGTTGGAAGTATTTAGTAATACTCAGTATTGCTTTATAATGTTGCATATTCATTTGAACAACATATTTATGAACTGTTAATTTCTTCATGTAAATTTATATAAATTCAAAGCAGGGATTAAGGCCAAATTATGCTGATGATAAAAAAAACAAATGCTAATAATGTGGGTTGATATATGAAATGTAAATACAATTTATGGGATTGAGCCCATAACCAAGTCTCTATCACTTTGACCCAGGCAGAGACGTGGCCTAAAGCATGACACTGTTATAAGTAAACTTTGTTCCTAGTAGGGACTACGTTTATAAATATGGCACTGTCATCAGCACATTTTTGCCCTATCATGAGCTGAGCCCTTAAGCATATCACTGTTATGTGTTGATTTTCTAGCTCCCTCACTATAGACTCTTACTGTGTTCTTTTGTCTTTTTTTCTCTAGAGAATTGGTCCTCAAGAACCCCCAGATGATTTGCAGTCCATAGGCTGGAAGATAAACTTTAATAAACTGCCATTCCAGATACGACAGAAAGCATTACTGTGAATTTACAAGTCAACCATTCTCTGTTTACAATACTCACCTCTTTATGTATTCTGTATGTGTTCTTCACTCTCCACCAATTTCTTTTACTTTTTATGTCATGATCTGTATTTGTCTTTCTTTCTTTTCTCCTTTTTATAATTTGTCATCATCATGCTTGTCCGTTTTTTATGTGTAAGGTCACCACAATGTCTGTACCCTTTACAGACGCTTGTTGATGAAAAGACACCGTAAGTTCCAAAATACAACCTGGGAGCAGTCAGACATGGAAGAGTTATCTGAACTTGACCCCACTGAAATGCCCCTGGAGGAGGAAGAAGAAGAGGAAGATGATGGCGTAATGGATGAATGTCTTCGACTGGTGAGATGGTCAATGTTGGTCATGATCAATACAGGATTATCTACTTCATTATCACTATGAAGATTACTCAAGCCCCCAGACCATTACATTATATATGTAACAAATTCCAGTAAGAGTGGTACTGGAGATCTGCTGGAGAACTCTTTCAATCAGTTGGATCTTTTCATGAAATGTTATCTGCTGCCACTGGATCACTGGGTGATGTCCCTGTAAAATTAACAATATTGTCTATGAAGTCCAATAGATTGTTTGTTTGATAACATATGAATATAAAAATCACAGTTCATGATCATCTGATTTTTGTAGTATTTAATATCTAGTTGGCCAGCATTTGTAACACTGCCAGATCTTTTATCAAAGATGAATTCCATACTGATCAGTTATGGTGCTATTGTTCCAGTTGGATTTACTGCATTCCTAAAATGTGGTTCCAAACACAACACATTCCCTGTACTAGTTATATTCATGTGCCTTTTTTTTGCATTATTTTCAATAAATTCCTGCTGTCTTTTGTCTCCAGTGTGTTTTTTAACAAATCTTGAGAATTGGTATGACATTTTAAATATGATTTCATGAGTCATTAGGTCAATCCATGTTCTAATCTCATCAATATAAAGACAACAGATGTATTTAGCATTATTTTCCAGACAGCAGTGTTTGCAGAGTTATTATGTCTCATCACAGGTTTCTCTCTGCTTGAATAAAGTTTCAACATGAAGGATAAGATTCTACAATGGTGACGGTGTAAAAATAAAACAAAAAATAAAATGTATAAAAAATGTGTTATTATAATACCATTGTGCAAACACAGATAATAAATACAATTTCAACATATCCTGCATTAGTTTTCCTGTCTTACAAAGTTAAAAAAATGTTGCTTCTTAAGATATATGAACCATGTAAGATTATGCTTCCATCTTTTAAACATAAATTCCTTTAATTAATTTTCTTTTTTACAGATCACTCAGAATGCTAATGGGACTTTAAATGGAAAAGACCGATGTGTTTGTGAAATTCTCTTGCCTGACAGCACCTTCCCGGCCAAGAGGGTTGCAGCCCTTGAGGAAGAAACTATGAAGATGAGCAATAGAGTGGAAGATGAAATGCAGAAGGTGAGATGGTCTTCTTGACTTCATTGTGCAGAACATGTAGTAATGGTTACTAGATAACTTAAACTTAACAGGATATCTAAGAGAGTGCTAAAATGAGTCATTAGTTTTAAACATGTGAGAGATAACCTTTGGATGGGCCGTGTAAGTTAGTACAATCATCATATCCCAATGCATCTTTGTTTATATCCCTTTAAAAAATGCTAGATTCATGATTCCTAAGTTTTCTTTCTGTATGTTCACTTGACATCTATGTCCTTTAAATCTGTATTTTGTCATCCCACATTAAACTACAGATAGAAGAACAAGACATCCGAATAGAATCACACTTGGAGAAGCTCATTAACCTCACAAAGAGGATTGAAGCCCTGGAGAAATTGCGTCCTGAGGGCCTGGTAGAGATCAACTTTGATTTGCTCAAGAAGGAGATGAAGGAAATGGAAGTATATGTGATCCAGCTGAGGAACAAGCAGAATGGAAGCAACACACATGTAGAGATTCTTTATACAGAGGTATATCCATTGCAACAAACTTCATATGTCTTTATTAGGTAAAGATAAATGTTGATAGGTTAGAGAAATGGATATATGTCCAGTATATTCACGAAACAAGAATCTCAGTCTGGTATCTGCTAAATGGCCTTGCTGGGCATCAATTTTAACATATATCTTTCTCATATAAATCTTCTTTGTCTCAATAGGTGAAGAATATTTCCAAAATTGTTCAGCAACTTGAGACAATGGACAAAAATAATGTTCTTAAAGCCCGCAGAGACATGGAAACTCTGAAGAAAAAACTACTGGATTGTGAAAAAAATCTGAAAGCAATGAAGCCTCCGGTCAACATACCACTTGGTAAGTAGGATATCATTTGCTATTCATGTAAAATGTAGATTATATCTACATTATACGGATGAGTTACATGGAGATACATTAAAAGTTATAGGTAAAGCTATGGGGACAGTAGGAGGGTTAAAACATAAAGTTTCAACAGAGCAAGGGTTTTATGATGCAATAGGAGGAATTATGAGGAGAGTTATATGGAGCAATAATAGATGCTATAGAGCAAAGTAACTTGGAGCAATTGGTGGAAATAAAGAGTGCAGCTATAAGAAGCAATAGGATGAATTATTGGGAGATGTTTAAAGGAGCAACAGTAAAAATTATAGGAAGGGGTAATTTGGAGCAAAAGGAAAAGTTATACAGAAGAGTTATATGGAGTAGTAGAAGGAGTTTGGTTACATGGAAAAATAGGAGGAGTTATATATGGAAAAATAGTAGGAGTTATAGGGATAGATTATATATAACAAAATGAGGATTAATAAGCAGGGGTTATATGGAGCAGCAAGAGAGGATTTATAATACAATTAATCCTTATTCTGATTCTTCCTCTATTAAGGTTCTTGCCAGCACAGTGGCTTGGCTCACCTAAGTAAACCAAACCTTGTGCAGCTCAACTGGAAGGGATCTGGGTACAAATTTGGGGCATGGGGTAAAGATGCAGCCTGGAATACCACAAAGAAGATGATGTACTATGTAGCCCCTTTGAATGCGGAGGGTCGGATCCTGGAGTCTGTCCGTGTGTACCCAACACTGTATGATTTGCAGCTGTACAAAAACGCAATTGATGTACCACTCTCTACATTCAATAAAAACAAATGGAATCACACCATTGCTGGTCAAGGTTCAGGGATGGTCGTCTACAATCATAACCTGTATTACAACTGTTACAACAGTCGGGACATGTGCAGAATCAACTTGAGCAGTGGCATTCAACAACGCAAAACACTACCCAATGCAGTATTCGACAATCGCTACTCTTACGCTGGCTCCAGTTTCCAATACATTGATTACTCCTCGGACGAGAGAGGTTTATGGGTTATCTACACCACAGAGGCCAGTGCAGGAAACATTATAGTGGGCAAGATCAATGTAGCCACCTTCACAGTGGAGAAAAGTTGGACCACCACTCAATATAAGTCTGGTGTTAGTAACGCATTCATGATCTGTGGCATACTGTATGCCACCCGATCCAGTGGCCCACGGCAAGAGGAAATTTTCTACACTTTTGACACCAAGACAGGAAAAGAGACACATGTTAGCATTATATTGGACAAAATGACAGAGAACATACAAAGTCTTAGCTACAACCCCAATGACCGCAAACTTTACATGTTTGATGATGGCTACATGGTATTTTATGATGTAATCTTGAAGCCCTGAGACCTGAAATTTAGGTCTCTGCTGAAACTAGGCTTCCACCTCCCCTACACTTCCTAATATCTCTACTTTTATTGACTCTCAACTCTCGGTCCTCCAACACACATTTACTCTAGACTAGAGGCATCTCTGTAATTTCATTGACATTTTCTAATTGAATTACTTGTTCATAAAAAAAATCTATTGCACCAATAATTACATTCAAATTATCCTGCTTTTTAACAAGAAAACAAAATCATGAAATGATGTCATCAAATTATGATTGCAAGATAAAATAAAGTAATTATCAACATTTAGTTGTGGGCTGATTTTTTATATTAGCTATTTTAACCATGTTACACACTGTACCATTTTTAACCTAAAAAATACATAGTGGAAATTATTGTACATTATGTACTGAATATTATAAAGATTATGAAGGGAGTTAGGTAGCAAGCGTAAAGCAAGGACCACCAAGGCAATATTTTCAGAGGTATTACCAGTGCCATGTGCTAACCCAGTAAGGCAGAAGGAGATAAGGTCTGTTAATTCATGGTTAAAAACATGGTGTAAAAATGAGGGGTTAGACTTTTTAGAGTACTGGGCTGACTTTTCACTAGGCTATCAAACAATACAGATATAATACCAAGCATAGAAGTCAAAGACATTTGGGTAACAGTAATCATAACATGGTCACATTTTAAATCGCTTGGATACAATTTAATCAAACATAAAAGTTTGTGCTTGCATTTACTAGAAGTCATTTGAATAGCCAATATAATTTCAGTAGCTCTCATTCTATTGGCTGATTTGAACAGCCAATATGATTTCAGTAGCTCTCATCCTATTGGCTGATTTGAATTTCAAAAATCAAATCAGCCCATAGGAATGCAAGGGACACCATTTTTGTTGTTGTAATTTTAGTAGTGTAATTTAATTTACTTAATTGATAGTTATTTTAATTTTATTCTAATAGTTATAGTTAGGTTAATTTATAGTTTAAACTTAGTTTTTTTTAATTTCACATGTAAGTTTTTATTTATTTTAAGATAGGGATATTGTAATTTTAATATAAAGTTAGGGGGTTGTTAGGTTTAGGGGTTAATAGTTTAATTTAGTTTTTGCGATGTGGTGGGGCTGGTAGTT
>CAJPDP010197414.1:0-13608 GCA_905336975.1 Bombina variegata variegata | reverse complement strand
TGTGTTGCCTTATAGTAATTTAATAGGTTAGGGACATTAAGACCTCCATCCTCCTTGCATAGATATAAGGTTTGTCTGGATACTCTGGGTTTCTTATAGGACCATATGAATGAATCTGGGTTTCTTATAGGACCATATGAATGAGACTATATTTTTTTGTTAAAGGGACATTCTAGTCAAAATTAAACTATCATGATTCAGATAGGGCATGCAATTGTAAACAACTTTCCAATTTTAATTTGCTTTGTTCCCTTGGTGGTATTTTTGAAAAGCTAAACCTAGGTAGGCTTAAACTGATTTCTAAACAGTTGAAAACCGCCTCCTAGCTCAGACCATTTTGAAAGTTGTTCACAGTTAGACAGTACAGCTCATGTGTGTCATATAGATAACATTGTGCTCACTCCCGTGGAGTTATTTAGCAGTCTGCACTGGTTGGCTAAACTACATGTCTGTCAAAAGCACTAAGATAAGGGGGCAGTCTGCAGAGGCTTAGATACAAGGTAATCACAGAGGTAAAAAGTTTATTAATATAAACGTGTTGGTTATGCAAAACTGGGGAGTGGGCAATAAAGGGATTATCTATCTTTTTAAGCAATAAAAATTCTGGTGTAGAATATCCCTTTAAGTAGCTAAGTATTGAGTAGGTAGTGTTATAGTTAGTGTCTGAAATATATATAGGTATTGTGGGATGATCATCATTTTGACTGTATTTATGCGGCCTATCCAAGATAGATGGCCTTGTTTCTGCCAATTTTCAATAGTTTAAAGGAGGTCTGGAGGTTAATATAGTTAGTCTGAAACAGATCTTGCGGGTTAATTCGAATAGTAAGTCCTAGATATTTAAGTTTATTTACGATCGGAAAATTTGTGTTCTGCCTTATATAGTTTAAGTCATTTACGGTCATGTTTATAGACATGAGCCCAGACTTTCCCATATTTATTGAAAAGTTAGAGACCTGCTCATACTCTTCCAGGGCATGGACCAAAGCTAGTAAAGAGGATATTGGGGATTGTAATGTGAAGACAATATCGTCTGCAAAAAGGATACATTTTTGGATGATGTCTCCATAGGTTATACCTATGATATTTGGATATAAGCAGGTGAGGCCTCAATTCTGCATGAAGTAGCTGATAAAATTTTGCTGTAAGTCCATCTGGTCCTGGTGATTTACCCGAAGGTAGGGATTGTATAGTAGTGACTATTTCTTACATCGTTATTGGGGCATCAATAATTTGTTTATCTTCTTCAAAAAGTGTTGGGACCGCTAATGAATCCAAGTAGGTTTCTATTAGATTAAGTTTATTGTTATCTTTAGTAGGATTAATATTATATAAAGGAGGTATAGAAGGAGGTAAAACTGTTTGTTATGACTTCATTTGATGTGAGAGACTTGCCTGAGGGATGTGTAATAGAGCGAAAATACGTTTGTTTGTTTTTAAGCAATCTAGCTAGCAAGTGCCCTGCTTTATTATTTTCTATATAGAATTTGGTTTTAGTGACAAGTGCTTTCATATGTGCTTTTTGTATTAAGAAATTGTTCAATTTGTCTCTGGCGGTTATTAGGTCTGCTAATTTCTGGGGTGATTGCGGGTCCTGTTTATGTTTTTGTTCTATAGAAGAAAGGGTGCTCGTTAAGGTTGAAAGTTGGGAGGATTGCGGTTTGTGTAATTGGGCTGTATGTTGTATCAATATTCCACGTATATAGCACTTGTATGCATCCCAATTATTAGTAAGAGAAGTGTCAGAGGGGTTATTGATTTGGAAGTATTCTTCTTTGCTCTTTATTATTTCTTTGCTCTTTATTATTCGCGTCCTGGTTCGCGAGAATTGATTCATTCAGTCTCCAATTAGTCTTTGCACTGGGTTTGGTTGACCATATAAATGTTGTTATAACCATACTATGGTCGGACCACGGGGTGTGAGAAATTCTGGAATGTGTGATCTTTGTCAATAATGTCTGATCACATAATATATAATATAGTCTGGAATATGTATGTTGAGGGTGAGAGAAAAATGTATAGTCTTTTTTGCAGGTGTGAACTGTTCTCAATGTATCTTGTAGAGTTAGAGCAATTATTTTTAAGTTGAGTGTTACGGATATATGATTTCCCTGTGGAGGTGGTCTAGTATTGGGTCCATTGGGAAATTGAGGTCTCCTGCCAGGATGATTGGGCCTTTAGATATATCTAGAAGCCTGTTTGTAACTGAGCGGAAAAATGGAGTCGGTTTATTTGGCGCGTAAATATTGGATATTGTAATGGGGTTACTGTAATATAGGCCTACTAGAATTAATATTCTACCTTCTTTGTCATTATATTTCTGTAGTAATTCGAAGGGAGTATTCCGTTTAAAGGAAATACAAACTCCAATTTTCCTGTGTGGTACTGAGCTTAAAAAGTTTTCATAGTAGTACTTTAAAGATAATTTGGGTTCATTGGATTTCCTGAAGTGGGTCTCTTGTATTAAAACGATATCAATACCTTTTTGGTAGAGGTCATGGAAGACTATAGATCTCTTTTCTGCTGAAAAAAAACCTTTGACATTTTGGGTGGCCATATTTACCGGTCCTTCATAGGTGTGGCGTTTCATTATGGCAATTAGTATAAGAGACTTGTTTAATCAATTATGCTAATATCTGGCTTAGGGTATATTTGTGGAAGGGAATTGGAAAAGGTATGGGATGTGGGGTTTTGGGTCAAAGAAATCGGGAAAGAAGGATATATATAAATCACTTAACAAGACTGCTATGGTAAGACCACAACAATCTTTTCTTTTGTATCTAAATTCTAGGCTAGTGGTAAGACTGGCCCAAGTGTACTCATATGTTATTGTATGTCATGGTCTGATAACAGCTGTTATAATAACAGTTATGAACAAAAGCAAGTAGTTGCATTTAAAATTGTCGTCATATCCTAGGATACATCAATAATAAAGATATATATAATTATAACAATAGCAACAAAGAAAACACATATTCATTCAAGAGCTTCAAAGGATTAAGTCTCAGTGAGAAAATAACATATTTCAGGAAGAAAATAACATATTTCTTGTCATAAAGTCCTGATTCATATTGGTTCTCTCATTCGTTCATCCTTGAAAATAAAGTCTTAGATTATACATTTGACTGGCACTTATATACAACCACAAAGTAATTGTTTAAACCTTTAACTAGTATAACAACTTATTTTTCAATAATAACCGAAAACAAACTCTAAGTAGAGTATACTCCATATAATTAAATTTAACCTTTAAACCCAGTCAGTACTGTAATGTAGAAAAGGTAAGTTTACAGCCAAGTAAGAGCTGTTTAGACTACAGGTCAGTTTTAGAATACGACAGAGAGGGTCAAACCCTCAACAATCAATCAAACCTCATGTTGGGTCTTTTGTTGAATCCACCATATCAGCTTGTCTTCTTTTATGTTTGGAAGAGAGTTCTGTTCCTGCTCCTCTTTGAGGCTTGGGAGCATCTCTTGACGTGTAGGATCTTGAGTGGTGGGTTTGTTCTATGGGAGTGCAATATTCATCACCTTGCAAAACTGAGGTATATTCTGTGCAGTCACATTCAATTTTCCTCCCATTTTTTATTGCTATGACTGATGTTGGGAATTCCCAATGGTAAGGAATTTTCAGTGAGCAGAGATGGGAAGTCAGGGCTAAGAGATCTCTTCTTTGTTGTAGTGTTCTTGCTGATAAATCTTGAAATATCTGTATGCGGGAGCCTTGGAATAGGAAAGACTGTTGCTTTCTAGCATATGCGTAAATCAGTTCTCTATGTTGGAATTGTTGAAAGCGGACAATAATGTCTCTTAGAGGTTGACTTTGGCCGGTTTAGGGCACAGAGAGCGATGTGCTCTATCCAAGGTGATTTCAGGGAGGTCAGTATCATTATCCTTGGCTAGCTCAGAGAACAAATCCAGGAGGTATGTTTGGATATCAGAGGGTTGAACTGATTCGGGATACCTCTGAATCTGAGATTGCTATGTCTTGACCTATTTTCTAAGTCATCGATCTTGTCTTCTAAGTTAATTATATACTGGTGCTTTTGGTTAGTTTTGGTGTATAGATCTGCAATATCTTAGGACATAGCTCCTTCATGCTATTCTAATGAGTCAACTCTGCTCCCTAGACCAGTAATATCTTTCTTTAGGTCAGCGCATTCTTCCTTTATACATGCTTTAACTTGTTCTATAAGTACAAATTCTAATTGTGACAGCACAGAAAAGTTTAAAAAAGACAGAGATACTGTCACTACCCCTAAACTAAAAAATATGTATAAATACTCCCAGCACAAGAAAACAGCTTGTATTGTGTTTATTCATTAGCTCATATCAAACAAAAGTATGCAGCATAAGTTTCAAGGGCCCCAAACCATCACACATACTCATCACTCATACAGCAAAAAAATAAACAAATAAAAATATGCAGAGATGCCCCCAAGGCGTCCCATGGGGGGAAACTAATCACCAGCAGTCCAGGTAATGACGGCAGATAAGCAGTTAAGTGTCAACGTCACAATCCCTGAAAGTCTGTTTATGGTGTATTTCCCAAATAATGAAAGGTCTCCGCTGTTTATAGAGTATCCCTCTAAACCCAGGAACACAGAGGCTTGTCGTCTGCAGCCACGGCTCATCATTAAAATATTAGGCACCAGTCCCAGATTAATGGGTTCAGTAGTACTGTGCAAAGTGTGTCAAAGTGTAATGTTAGTTAAGCATTCATAGTAAGCACTGATACCTGCAATACGGCAACTTCTAACAGCATGAGTGCCTATAGAGAACAGTCTTTAGTATACTTCCGGCTTGTAGTGCAATTCGGCTCAATCCAACTCAGGTCATCCACCGCCACCTGTCTCAATCAGCATAAATTCAGCGGCCCAACCTGTCCGGATCATCCACTGTTACTTGGCTTAAAAATGCTTGGACACAGCACATGGAATGCTCGTGGCTCTTCTGTCAACTGCTGATGACGTCATTCCGACGTGCGTTTCTGGACTCCGCCCTTTCTCAAGGAGTAATACCCAGGTGACATATCGGGCAAAATAAGTGTCTGCTAGTGCTGATTGGTCATGCTAGAAAAATCTACAACACTTACACGCCCACTCATTCTGTATATACAAAATTACAAAACCAAAAACAAAGTGATATATTCATAAGAGCACTGTATGAATTAGATCATAGAAATATAGTATGCATATATACAAATGTGTAAGAAACAAGAATGTAATAAAATACATTTAATGAACTGTATTTTCATGAAATTTAGTAACAAGTTAATTTAGAAAAATGTTCAATTAGAAAAAATCCATCCCACCACTGCCCTACTTTACGTAAAGTTTCCCCAAGAGATTTCTCGATTGAGGCCCCTGGGAGACAGTGTTGAGCCTTCTTATCCATTGGGCCTCTTTTTAAAAAAATGATCTTTTGTCTGTCACCTCCCCTTCTTAAAGGAGCAACACCATCCACAATCTGGAAACTTAACTGGCTTTTGTTGTGGCCAGCAATCCTAAAATGATGGGCTACATAGGCATCTTCATCCACTTTGCCAATCGCAGCTTTGTACTGACAAATCCTGTCCTTAGCATGTTGGGTTGTTTCTCCCACATATGCAGGCCCACATGGGCATTTAATGACATATATATAATGTACTTTGAGTTGCAAGAGAAATAGCCATTAATAGGTATACGTTTACCTGAGTGTGGATGGGTTATAGCATCTCCCTGTTGTAGGGAGTGACATTGGGCACAATTCATGCAGGCATAGCGACCTTTTTTTTTTAATCAGGGGGGGCCATGTTAGTGTCCCTAAATCTGCCCAAATTAAATAATCCCTAAGGCTCCTATTGCATTTATATGAAAATAGAGGTGGGTTTTTGAAAATAGAATTAATATTGCCATTTTGTTGTAAAACATGCCAATGTTTTAATATGATGGATCATAACCTGCCACTATGTAAGCCAAATTGAGTAACTAAAGGTACTGAAAATTGCTTAGATTGGTGAGTACTTCTTACAAGGAGCAATTCCCTATCTTTTGTTGCAACCTTGGCAAAGCTATTATCAAGCACATCCTGGGGATAACCTCTATTCTTAAATTTGAGGGACATTTCATCCAGTCTCCTTCGGAATTTTATTGGATCATCCACTATCCATTTATCACATAGTAATTGGCTGTATGGTAAGCTCTTAATCATCGCTGGAGGATGAAAGCTATTATAATGCAACAGATTATTTCTGTCTGTTTTCTTTGAGAAGATGTCACAGTCCAGAGACCTCCCCCTGATTGAAACCCTGGTGTCCAGAAAACTGATTTGCTCAACGTTCATCTCCATAGTAAATTTTGAATTTTCTGAAGATGCATTCAATCTGGAGATGAAACAATCCAAATCAATAGAGGTACCTGTCCAAATCATAAAAATATTGTCTATAACACGAAACCAACATAAAATGGACCTTGAATGCTTCATCCACATATACCACCTCTTCCTCAAATCTACCTACGAAGAGGATGGCATACGTGGGAGCCACATTTGAGCCCATTGCAGTTCCTTTTCTTTGGTCATAAAAAGTGTCCTCAAATATGAAATAGTTTTCATAGAGTACCAATTTGAAAAGGTCCCTAATCAATTTCCTCTCATTGGGAAAATATAGTCCATCCTTATAAAAAAAATAGAAGACACTTTCTATGCCCAAATCATGAGGTATCGAGGTATATAGACTAGCAATATAGAGTGTCACAAGGGTACAACCAGGAGGGATCACTAAAGGTGAGACTCTCCCAAGAAGTCTGTAGTGTCTTGTAAATAGGACTCAACATATCATAATAATGGTCTAGTGAGATGATCCAAAAAAATGGCCAAAGGTTGGAAGACTGAGTCTGTACCTGCCACTATTGGGCATCCCGGGAGATTAGCAATATACTTATGTATTTTGGGTAATACGTAAAACACAGTAATGATCGGTTTTTCATTGATTGGAAATTTAGCTTGTTTATTGGTAATGATATTCATCAGAGATGCCTCGAGCACTAACTTTTTAATTGTGAGCAACAATCTAGAGGTGGGATCTAGTCTAATCACTTCATAATGTATGACATCATTAAGCTGTTTGAAGACTTCCTCTCTATACTGATACCTATTCATAATGACTATTAGTATCATTCTGAACATCCCTGATAAGGCCCTTTTCAGATGGAGACAGATTAAATGTAGTCTTTTTATGAAAGTTCCTGCGCAGCCTATCAAATTCCTGTTTAACCAGTGTGATATATGCCTTCACCGTTGCATTAGATTGGGGAGGAGTAAAGGTACTCTTAGGTTTAATATGCTGTACATGGAACTGAAAGGGAGTAGTGCAAGAGGGCTCTGTAGTGCTCTTGAGATTCTGGTTCTGAAAGAAACTTTTTAATCAGACTCCTAAAAGTTTTTTGTAAATCACATTCTGTAGTAAAGAAGTCTGATACATGGTTGGCACAAAAAATAGCCCTTTCTACAATACTCTTACTGTGGCATCATCTAGGACCCTATCAGAGATATTCACAACTAGATTGTCTGTTCTGTCTCGTTGAGATTTGATACCCAACATTTCCTGTGCTTCCGCCCCCCTCTTCTCTGGCTCTTCTTCGATCCCTTGATCCACGGCCTCTGATAGAAAAAAACAGGGATGAGTCACTATACTCACTATCAGAAGAAGAGCCGTGGCTGCAGACGACAGGCCTCTGTGTTCCTTCCTGGGTCTGTTTAGAGGGATACTCTATAAACAGCTGAGACCTGTAACTATTTGGGAAATACACCATAAACAGACTTTCAGGGATTGTGATGTTGACACTTAACTGCTTATCTGCCTGCATAACCTGGACTGCTGGTGATTTGTTTCCCCCTTGAGAAGCCTAAGGGGCATCTCTGCATATTTTTATTTGTTTATTTTTTTTGCTGTATGAGTGATGAGTATGTGTGATGGTTTGGGGCCCTTGAAACTTATGCTGCATCATTTTGTTTGATATGAGCTAATGAATAAACACAATATTAGCTGGGGGGTTTTCTGTATTCTTATGCTGGGAGTATTTATACATATTGTTCCATAAGTGTATCCATTGCCTTATATGTGATAGGTGGGTCATTTATATGTTCACGGGAAGCAGGTGAGCTCTTCGGGAAGTTGTCTCCTGATCATATAATATGTCTTCTTCTGGTGTGCCAATTATAATGGAGTATTTTTTGTTTCTGTGTTTCTCTGTTTGTTTTAAAAAAAAAAAAGGTGTTAACAGAATTCATTTGGCGTTTGTTTTGAGGGTCTATCAGTTTTTGCTGATTTTTTATGAGACATTTTGTAATAAGTGGGTTTTATCAGTGTACAGGCTATGAGGGTTGGGAGCTAATGTTGTTAAGCCCTTCTGCTCCAGATATGTCTTACACTCTGTTTTAGTTATAATGACTATCAGTAGAGTGATTAGCTATACATATGTCGTCTTTGCATAGACAAAAGGGGTGATTACCTTACATCAGTAGCTGTTATACAATTTCCCCCCTTGTATAGACTGCAGGTATCTGATTCCTGCTGCGATGTGTGGGTTAGCTCAGGAGGATCCGGATTCTTGCTGCGTGGTCTGTGCTCCTGCTGAGGTATGAAGCGTTTGCTGTAGCTGGCGGTCGTTGCTGCTCAAGTCTGTGGGTCACTGTCTAGAGCTATAAGCAGTCTATTGCCTGTACCCTCTCTTCAGTCTGAATGGGGATTACCGGTACCACTCTCTCCTTGAGAGATGCATAGTGGCGTGTGTTAGGAGTGCCGCCGAGTGCCATGTAGGCCGCATGCCTCTGACTAGGCGTAATTGCAATCCGGAGGACTATAAATCCTTTGTATCTCTCTTTAAGGCTTCTGTTCGTGATGCGATGTTATGTGTGCGTTATTTTAATCTGCATCCAGGCAGTGAAAGACTACACTGGGTCAGTCTGTTTAAGGAGCCTCAGTGTGTTTTGCGGCCATCACGATCGGCCGGCCGCTCCGCCCCTCCTACTCATAATTAATTTAAACTATAAAATATATATTGCTTGGAAACTTAAAGGGATATAAAACCCACATGTTTTCTTTCATGATTCAGATAGAGCATACCATTTTAATTAACTTTCCAAATTACTCCTATTATAATTTTTTCTTTGTTCTCTTGGTATCTTTATTTGAAAAGCAGGAATGTAAGCTTAGGAGCTAAATGTAGCCACCAATCAGCAAGCACTACCAGGGGTGCTGAATCAAAAATGTGCCTGCTCCAAAGCTTACATTCCTGCTTTTTCAAATAAAGATACCAAGAGAACAAAGAAAAATTGATAATTGGAGTAAAATAGAAAGTTGCTTAAAATTGCATGTTCTATTTGAATCCTGAAAGAAAAAATTTTGGTTTAGTATCCCTTTAAACTTTTACTGTTGTGACGTGCAAACGTGAGTGCTTGCTTATACCAGTCAGCATTCTCTTTAATTAACAAGATTATATCTTAAGTCAATTGAACGGTGACAACTATTCCCTAAATCAGAAATGAGTCGAGTCTAGTAATCACCTCCTCTCATGCTAGACTACAGGACTTCTCTCGTGCGGCACAAACCCTCTGGAACGCACTTCCTCGAGCTGTCAGACTTTCCCCTAACCTCTCCTCCCTTAAACGTTTCCTAAAGACCTTTTTGTCAGACTTTCCTCCTTTAAACGTTCCCTAAAGACCTTTTTCTTCAGGGAAGCTTATCACCCGACTCATTAACAAACTAACTTCACTTACCCAACAAGTTACCCTCATCTATCTCCTCACTAATATTCTCACCTTTGCAGTCCCCACCTCCTGTTTCCCATCCTCCCACCCATCTAGATTGTAAGTTCCCACAGGAATAGAATTCCCCCTGTATTTGTCTGTAAAATGTTGTCTCTTATTGTATTGTTTCACCGTTGTACTTTTATCCTTGTACCCATGGGCAGCGCTGCGGAATCTGTTGGTGCTTTATAAATAAAGAATAATAATAATAATAATAGTAATAGGTTCTAGCCAGATTGATTTAGAATTGTTTGCTTATCGAAATGGGTTCAACAGCTTCTCTGTTATGTATGCTAAGGCTGTTAATAGTTGGAATGCTCAAGCTACTTTTTACACCATTCTCGCTTATCCCAATAGTCAAACATTATTTCCTGTTTCCCTTTGGGAATACCTATTCCTGTAGATTTTGGTCCTCATAAGTATTAAAGGGACAAGAAACCCCAAAATTGTCTTTCATGACTTAGCTAGAACATACAAATTCAAGTAACTTTCTAATTTACTTCTAATATCAAATGTGCTTCATTATCTTGCTATCCATTGCTGAAGGAACAGCATTCCACTAATGAGATCTAGCTGAACACACACAACTAGTTATCCAATCACAAGAGACCAATGTGTGCAGGCACCAATCAACAGTTAGCACCCACTAGTGTAAGATATGTGCATATTCTTTTTCAACAACTGATACCAAGAGAACAAAGCACATTTGAAAATAGAAGTGAATTTAAAAGTGTCTTAAAATGACCTGCTCTATCTGAATCATGCAAGTATAATTTTGACTTTCCTATCCCTTTAAACATATAAGGCTCAGATGAATATTTTGTTTTGTTATAAGATAAATATGAGAAACTGAGGTACCTGCTTTTAGGATGTGAATCTTTTACAATTGGCGAGCCAGTGTACTATGTGTATATTGTATTCCTATCCTTATATTGACATTCTAAAATGATGTATAATTGTCCTGTGTATTCCATAAGCAGTTGGTTCATGTCAGTCTTATGTATTCTGTCATTATTATGCACTTGCTTGTACACTTTGATGTGTTACTGTATCTTTGTTTCTCAATAAAAAGAATTTGAAAAGAAAAAAAGGAATGCGTTTTAAGATTCGATATTTTAGATGCAACAAAGAAAAAAACATTAAATGTTTGAAACGATCAAGCCGCTGAGTGGAAAAACACTCAAATACAATAAAAACATTGAGTACTCTACTGTTAAAAGGACAATGACAGATGAATTACGTTGGAAAGCATGTAAGGAGGTATTTGTATCATGAATGCTGTCATGCTCCTTTTAAAATGATGCTCGCGGAAAAGGGATAGAATTGCTCATTTTCCTTCTATTATGTTGTCTACCCAACTCTTTATCTCTGTCCACATTACTTTTTCATTCTGTTCTCCCAAACATTCCCTCCCCAACATTCTTATAACTGGTCTTGTAAAGTTATTTCTTTTACATATTCACATTCTTTTTTTGTCTTTTTTCTGTTGTATTACTTTCCTTTTTCTCAGTTGATGCTTATTTTCATCTCCTTCTAGACCAGTAATGGCGAACTTTGGCACCCCAGATGTTTCAGAACTACATTTCCCATGATGCTTAGGCCCTCTGCAGTCCAGTTGAGCATCATGGGAAATGTAGTTTTAAGAACAGAAAAGAAGAGTTACAGTAGTCCACTCACTATTCCATAAAAAATCCTTATGCTCTATGCAGTGTGAGTAAACACACAAAGCAGCAAATCTGCAAGCTCCGGACAACAGTCTGACAACTTATGTGACCTTCTGTAGTGTTTTGGGCAGAATATGCAACCATCAGGGTAATGGATCATCCCTATGGCTAGCAGGACCTCACTCAATGTCCACACCGACTCCCAGGGACTTCGGACCTCTCCGTCCAAGGAAACCGTCCTCCAACTGGTACCACTCCCTCTGTGCGTGACGCCCGATCTGTGTGGTCACGTGGAACACTGCAGCGTATCGGGAACTAGCTCTACCCGACTCAAATGGCCAAAGGTGCAAAATAACAAAATAGCAAATCCGGGGAGCTATATTTAAAACGTAACTTTTATTCAGGCAAACATTTTAAAATACAAGAGAGCCTTTACATGAGCAAATGTAGTCAAGGGCGATAAAAGCTTTTCTTGCCCTTTACTACGTTTGCTCATGTAAAGCTCTCTTGCATTTTAAAACGTTTGCCTGAATAAAAGTTACGTTTTACATATAGCTCCCCGGATTTAAATGTAGTTTTAAAACATCTGGAGTACGAAGGTTCACCATCACTGCTCACCATTCACAGCCGGTTTCTGCATCTCCGGGTGTTTTCTCATCGGGTCATATGCAATGAGAGCTATAGTCATAGACACGTCACTGCTTAGGCTGGCAAAAGTAGCCCAAGCGTGAATTTAGTCACAGACAGCGATGGGCAAACGGAATCACTGAAGAAGCACATGTAAACCAAAGACACCAAAGTAGCCACAGTGAAATAGGACCCCTTATAATAGAATTGCAACAAACATAATTAAACTCACTGTGCTTAGATTAGAAAGTAGATTACTGGAAGAATAGGGTGAGTGGAGATGGAGCGCATTAACTTTGGTGGTTAAAGGAACAGTCAACACAAAAATTGTTATTGTTTAAAAAGATAGATAACGCCTTTACTACCCATTCCCCAGATTTGCACAAACAACACTGTTATATTAATATACTTTATAACTTTTAAAACGCTAAATTTCTGCCTGTTTTTAAGCCACTACAGACAGCCTCTTATCACATGCTTTATTGTTAGCTTTTCACAACAGGAGACTGCTAGTTTATGTGAGTCATATAGATAACACGCCTGTAGGTTGTGCACAACACAGCACTAATTGGCTTAAATGCAAGTCAATAGATAATAAATAAAAAGTCATGTGATCAAGGGGCCGTCAGAAGATCCTTAGAAACAAGGTAACCACAGAGGTAAAAAGTGTATTAATATATATAACCGTATTTTCTGTGCAAAACTGGGGAATGGGTAAGAAAGGGATTATCTATCTTTTTAAACAATAACAATTTTTGAGTTGACTGTCCCTTCAAATGAAAAAATATGGCCCCTAGATTACAATTAAGATGTTTATCCAAATAATTTTTAATGCATCCAACACTCATATAGCACTTCCTATTCTTTCAATGAGAAGCGGTAGTAGTGGCTCATTGTGTTCATATTACAAGTCGTTGGTTAAAGGGCCATTATAATGAAACAAATTGCATGCAATTGTATCCCTCTTGACCCCACAAAGAAGTTAAGTACATAGATAAAGTACTGCTTGTTAGCTGCAGAAAACTGCTGGTCTTGAATGGATACTGCTGCAGAGCCACTCAGCAGCTAGCTACACAGCTGGATAGAGCCACATGCATCAATGATTGGGTCAGTGGCAGTATCTTGTCATAACCAGAAGTTCTCTGCGCCTCCCGAGTGGTACTGTAGCTATGAGTTTGACCCATTTGCAAGGGTTAAAAACATACAGCTAGATTACGAGTTGTGCATTATGAGTGAAAAAGCATCGTTATGGCTCTTTTTCACTACCGCTGGTATTACAGGTGTTGTAGGTATAGGTGTACTGCACACCTTTTTGGCAGTAATGCGACGTAACTACCGCACCTTTCAAAAAGTCCTTTTTCAATGGGACTTCCATAGCGCCGGTATTACGAGTTTGCCTGTCCGGCCAAAAAGTGAGCAGTACAGCCTAAAACTACAAGATCTGTACCGCCACCTGAAAGTCAGTAGTTATGAGTTTTACGTTACAAAGCTGTACCATAAAACTCATAACTAAGGTGTTACAAAGTACA
>CAJPDP010197328.1:0-12324 GCA_905336975.1 Bombina variegata variegata | reverse complement strand
TTCTGATGGTCTGACCAGTCTCTCTGCAGTTTTCTATGGCCCAAGAAACTACGGGCGAAGGCAGAAATATACGAGCGTAACTTCTAGGTTACGCCGTATATAGGATACCAAACCCGCACAAAATTCGGCGTCGCCGGCTTTTGTGGGCGACGCTGCATATCGGATCGGGCCCCTGATCTTCCCCTTTAGAAACTCTGAGATTGTCTTACTAAATATCTAGTGAAAATCTTGGTGATAAGATTTAAATGGGGAGGGGAGAGGGAGGAGAGAGAAGAAGAGACCCCCATTTTTTTTCTCTCTTTTATGGGAGTGGGAACTAAGAAGGGTACAGTAATATGATTCTAGGGTTTTTTCACCCCAAAGGCCTAACGATAGTCCTAAGTTTTATTCTTTTTTTTTTTTTTTATATTTACAAAGGAATTAAACTATGGTTTTGTGTACCGACTTACGTAATAGAATGTAGGAATCCGCTGTAAAACAGCAGGGTGGTGCATCTGTTTATATACAGGCTTCTCGGTTCAAGAAGCACTCTTTTTTTATCTCTGATAGTTATAAAGGGTACTCAAAGAAGGTATAGAATAAGGGAGAAAATGTTGAGGTAAATAATAAATTATATATTTTGCATCTAGACATATTAATTAATTTTAAATTAGATCAAACCTGTTAAATACTGTCCTCAATAAAAAATATGATTTATAAAGAAAACACTATCAATGCACAATACATACTCCCCAGATATAAGGTCCATATTGTATAGCATATGGAACCAATATAATGGAATATATTTACAAAATCAGACTGGATGATCAATGGGGCTATATTTACAGTCCCTAATATATACTACACCAACATGAGAACATATAGTATAAGTGTGCTTCATGACCCCTTGTAACATGTGTAAAAACTTTCACAGACAGTGAGAACCCAGCCAGTGCCCAGC
Source organism: Bombina variegata variegata (assembly GCA_905336975.1). Classification (NCBI taxonomy): domain Eukaryota; kingdom Metazoa; phylum Chordata; class Amphibia; order Anura; family Bombinatoridae; genus Bombina; species Bombina variegata. The sequence goes on along the minus strand of CAJPDP010197328.1, from coordinate 11,384 downwards.
ATAGGTATAGCATACTTCAATAGAAGGGACTGAAATCCAATGAGGTGTTGAGACCCTTTGGGACCAGAGTGTCCATTTGATAGATCAATTTACTCTCCAATTGTAGCAGTATTTTAGCTCTGTTGCCACCCCTAGATAGGGGAGGTACATGATCAATCAACATAGATGGTAGGGTGGAAACACCATGTTTAGACTTGATAAAGTGGTGTGCCACCGGCTGGTCTGATTCGCCCTTGGTCAATGCTTCACGAATGGCACAACAGTGATTGGCCATCCTTTCACGGAAGGTAGTTACCGTCTTTCCAATATAAACCCTAGATCATGGGTAAATAAGCATGTAAACAACAAATGTACTGGTGCAGGTAAATCTGTGTTGCATATGGTATATCTGTGGTTACTGTGTGGATGTTGAAAAGAGGAACCCCTAAGCATACCATTGCAGGTAATACAGCTGCCACACAGGAAACAGCCCTTCTTAGTTGTTTTCAACCATGTTTCCTTCGTATAATGATCTACCAGGTCTGTTTTGACCAACAGGTCTCTTAAATTGCTAGCCATGTGGTACCCTATCCTGGGGGCGGTCATCCTCTGAAATGGTGGTGTGGTATCCGTCTCCACAACTGGCCAGTGTCATCGTACTGCCTTCGCCAACGTGTTGCACCTGGGTACAAATGTAGTAATCAAATTCAGTTGCTGTCCAGTGTTCACTGTGGTCATGCCACCAGCCATCTCATCTCTCTCAGTGTTCAACAACCTCTCCTGGATACATCCAATCTTATATCTGGCATATCCCCTTGAGACAGGTTTTTCTTCCATCTCTGCCAATTGTGTCTGCATAATGGGTATCTCACTGTTGTTCCTGATGACCCGAGTGAGCTGGGAGGTAATGATCCCCTTCTTTTGATGCCTGGGGTGAAAACTTCTAGCATCCAATAAAGAGTTACGGTCAGTCGGCTTGGTATATAATGACATACCAAACGGGTATTCACCACAGGCATCAATCTTAAAAATATTAAGGCAAAATGAGCAGCGACCGCTCCTAATTCATCTGTCGGCATGCAGTATGTGTCTCACACTTGTGACGTAGTCAGGCTTCACTGCAACTGCAGTCTTCGTAATGCAGAACTCCAAACTCAGTGACAGGGTGCAATGCCCAATGTGCAGGGAACCAACTGTATAAAACGTCCAAGAAAAGAAGAATTCGGCAGCACAGCAGTAAAATTTCAAAAGACAATTTATTCTTTATAAAGGGCAAGCAGGTACAAACATGGAATGACGGCTGACGCGTTTCTCGCCCCCTAGTAGTGCTTCATCAGAGACTACAGATAGTACACCCATGACACCTTTAAATAGAGATCATGGGTGAACGCATATTAACCACTTAATGTCAGACATAAAGTATAAAAGAACCAACATTAAACTTTTACAAAATATGTAATAAAAAACATACAATATGACATCATCTTAATAACCCAGCTAATTAATTAAGTGCAGACTGTTGCTAAGACTGAAATTCTCCTCCAATATTATGTGATATTATATTGAAATAAACAATTCAGGTTTTATGTACTACAGATGTTCACTTTCCTTCTTATAGTATCCTCCAAAATAGATAAACACAGATCTTGCACTTTATATCTTATCCACATCTTATCAATGTACCATAAACTATCTATCATGAAAACACCATTACAACATTAACATGTTGACTACACGATATGCATAAGTAAATCTAACCGCATTAGATGCCTGAACAGCACATTCCTCTCATGCACACTATTTATTATTAACATATATCCATCTGGATTTCATATAGTATGCATCAGCCAAATGAACAATCAATGTTCATCTGTACCCAACATCTACAAGTATATGCAAAAAATAGATAATAAGTCACATATTCTTAACTAGACATATACTGATATATCTTCTCTCAGTGTAACTAGCATCACAAAATTTCTTAAAGCATTTGTCATATCCCCTAGATGAAATAACTGATATCCCATTCTAGATTAAGTCCATTGGGTACTCTTGTCCCAAGTTGATAGATCCAATATAATTCCTTCTTATCAAGTATTTTATATTTATTTCCACCTCTAAATGGAACCTTTGCCACATCAATGATTTTAACCCTGAAATCACCTATATTAGTAAAATGTATGAGATTAAAATGTCTAGCTATTGTTGAATCTTTGCAATAGTTTTTTACATCATTAACATGTTCCCTTACTCTTACATTGACCTCCCTTGTAGTTTTTCCAACATATTGGATGTGGCAAAGGTTGCATTCAAGAAGGTATACTGCAAATGTGCTCTTACAATTAACGTAAAAATCAATATTATACACTGTCCCTTCTACAGATGATCTGAAGGTATTAGTAGTCTCCATCATACTACAAGTTAGGCACGTTCTTACTCCACACTTGAAGTTACCTTTCTTTCTAAGCCACCAATCACCTCTAGTTCCTCTTTCGTTAGTAACCATACTGGGAGCTAGCTGAGATGCCAAAGTTAGGGGTTTCTTTGATACAAACTTACATTTTGCAATTTGATTTTGCAAAATGTGATCACCACCAAGTATTGGCAAATTCCTCTTCAATATTTTAGTATACTCTGTTGTAAAAACTATATTATCACTAAATGAAGCAGGGGCATTGCTTTCAGATTTCTTCTTCTTTCCCTGAGCTTTGCTTATCTCAAATTTGTTTTTTTCAAGTTTATTGGGATCATAGCCTCTGGCAGTCAGTCTCTTAGTGAGTTCATCTGCCTGTTGAAAATATATAAAATCATCATTAGTATTTTGCGCTAATCTAATATACTGACCTTTTGGTATGGCACTGACTAGGTGAGGTGGAGGACATGAACTAGCATGGAGGATGGTATTACCCGCTGTGGATTTGCGGAAAGTTTTTGATACAATCCTCTCATTAACCACATCACCCTCCAGTGTTATATCCAGGAAGTCAGTTCTTTTCTGATCAAATCCCCCAACAAATCTTAAACACATTTCATTATCATGCAAGAAAATATTCAAACATGACTTTATTAAATGGTTCATCAATGATCATAATAAGATAATCAATAAATCTTTTATAGTAAATTATGCCTTCAGTGTATGGCTTATATTCAATATTATACATATATTTCACTTCCCAAAATGCCACATACAAATTAGCAAAACAGGGGGCGAACTTGGCCCCCATTGCTGTTCCACAACACTGAAGATAAAACTTATTGTCAAATGTTAAGAAGTTATGTGTAAGCACAAATTCCAAAATTGAGCAAATATAAGCCTTGACATTATCCTCATATGCAGAGAATTTATCCAAAAAATATCTTACAGCTCTAATTCCCAAAGAATGTGGGATAGAGGTATAAAGAGAGGCTATGTCCACTACTACCCAAGAGTAGTTTTCCTTCCACTTAATCTCATTTAGACTTTCCAGAAGATGTGACAAATCCCTTAAATAACTGAATACATTTCTCACTATTGGCTACAAAATAGAATCTAGACACTCAGACAGGGATTCAAGAAGAGACCCAATGACCGATACAATGGGCCTGCCTGGTGGTCGTGTAGGATTCTTATGAATTTTTGGCAAATAGTGGCATAACGGCACAATGGGGAATTCAGGAATGAGAAACGCCACATCTTCTTGCTCAAATACTCCTAAGAATATACCATCATCTAACAAAGACAATAATTCTTTTTTAAATTTCAAAGTTGGATTACTACTAAGCAATCTATAAGTAGTGGAGTCATTTAATTGCCTCAAGGCCTCCTCAAAATAGTCATTTTTGTTTAAAACAACAATATTACCTCCTTTATCGGAGTTCCTAATGACTATTTCGTGGTTGCGCTTAAGCAACTCCAATATCACGTTCTCTGTCTTTTTCAAATTGCTTCTAGTTTGTTTCTTAGTCACAGACAGATTTAAAATATCCCTTTCAATCGTTTTTTGGAATAAATTGATTGCAAGTCCTCTAAATTGAATAGGGTAAAAAGCTGAACCACTTTTTCTAGGACCCAGAGGAAAAGACCTCTCAGAGAGAGTATCTTGACCTTCCTGCAAATCTATCAACATGCTTAAAACACAAGCATCCTGAAATGGTACCTCTGGTCTATTCAATGATTGCTCAATATCTATATTCGTATCAACCCTATTGTCATGAATATCTGGTTGTAAAGAAAAAAACCTTTTTAAAGTAAGCTTTCGAACAAATCTGTTAATATCTAACAGAGTATTAAAGGGAGAAAAATCCCTAGTGGGAGCAAATCCCAAACCTCTGCTTAACAGTTTTGTTTGATCCTCACTGAGTATATAAGAGGATAAATTGATGACATTAAGATCATACAGTCCCATATTATCTTGTTTTATTTCTTTTTTCATTTTGTTTTTGGATCTTCTGACCCCTCTAAAGGGACTTTGGATCCTTTCTTTGATTCCCTCTTAGATTCTTTTTTCGGTTCTTTAGAGTGTATTGCTGGACCTTCACTCTCAGTATCATCGGTGCTGATAACCTGTAAAGAATGAGAGGATAAAGAAGAGATAGAAGAAAGAGAGGAGGAGAGGGACAGACTTAAAGATTTAGCTGAAGCAGCTGATTCCTGATCTGAAATATCCACTTCAGTCGAAGTGAATAAAACTTTCTTTGAGTTCTTGTTTTTCCATATAAAAATATGAAGATCTAAGAAATGGACAGCCTGCAAATCATATTCAAGTTTAAATCTGATAGGACTTGCCATAGAGTTCAAACGTGACACCCACTCTTGTAATTCTGCTTCGTTACCTCTCCACACTAGAAAGACATCATTGATGTAACGTGTGTAGTATTGTACATTTGAATGGTCAAATGGCTTCATAAGTTCCTGGTCATACCAAGCCATGTACAGATTGGCTAAGTGGGTGCCACGTTTGAACCCATGGCGGTACCTGCAATTTGAAGGAAAAAGCCATTTTCGAATTTGAAATAATCCTTCTCAAGACAGAGTGTTAATAATTCGGACAAAAAATCAGTGGGGGGACCAATGTATAGAGGATTCCCAGCCACCATGGAACTCACAGCTGCGACCCCCTCACCATGGGGAATCACAGTATACAAACTGTTAACGTCCATGGTGACTAGGATATCATCACCTTGTAAATTGGAATAATCCATAAGGATTTTAATCATATTTGGAGAGTCCTGTAGGTAAGCATGGGTGTCTTTAACTACTGGCTGCAAGAAAGAGTGAATATAGTTTTCCAAACTCGACAATACAGAACTCCTGGCAGACACGATTGGACTGCCTGGAGGATTGACCAAAGTTTTATGCACCTTGGGTAGCAGATATAATATCAGTATCCTCAGATATTGTGTGATCAAAAATTATCATTCCTGTTCGCTGAGTATACCAGATTCATATCCCCTGTTAAGGTAGTCATCAATTGTATGTTTAAAAGATGTAGTCGGGTTGCCCCTTAATTTAACATAAACATTGGTGTCAGATAACTGCCTAAGAGCCTTATTCTTATAATCTGTGTAGTCTTGAATCACAATTGATCCGCCCTTATCCGCGGGGCGGATAATGATAGATGTATCATTGCTCAAATCTAACAAAGCCTTAAATTCATTAATACTAAGGTTAGAGTTAGTGTGTTGTTGCGTAGACTCCTTAATATCATTACTAAGCATACGTGTGTAACTCCTAATTGATGTATGTGTGTTTGGTGGCTCAAAGGAAGAGGGTTTCCTAAAAGTTGTGTCCCTAGGTATCTGATCCCTAAAATGATCCCTGAGTTTCAACTGTTGTTGTAGTCTATGGACATCGACCAACATATCAAAAGGATCACTCTTGGGAGTAGGTATGAAGGATAAACCACGGTTCAATAGGGTGTTTTCCATATTACTAAGGGGTCTATTACTTAGATTGAACATTATATCTACTTCTTTTTTGTCAGTTTTTTTAATTTGCATCCACCCCTTCTGATCTTATGTCTTTTTGCCCTTTTGCGTGTGCTGGTATAAAGGGGGGTTTGGCCATAGACCGAGTAGCCCCCCCCAAAAAAGACTGTGACCGTTCAGAGGAATTCTCATATGTTTGATTACTGTTAGCAGTTTCAGTTTCAGAGGAGTAAGCACCGCTGCTATCAACAATGCTAAGTGTGTTTCTTTAACGCAGGTTTCTGTGTAACTTAATCTTTCCCATATAGCCATTTGTATATGTGTTTATCTCTATAATCATTTTCGACTGTGCTAGGTTTCTTGTTTTTAAATGCAATAAGGTCATTACGATATTTACTGACCAATTTATCAAGTTTGGACACCCATTCTTGACTCTTATCCTCCACCAGTACATGTAGACGTTGTCCCTTAATAATCTCAATCTCAGTTTTAATTTTTGATTCTAGTCTAGTAACCTCTTCAATTACAAGTAAAACCAAGTCATAAGAACATTTGTTCAGTATGGAACACCATCCTCTACAGAACTCAACATTTTGTGGGAATATTTTTAACTCTGAATCCCCTAGGTATAAATTTTTTCCTATGGTAGCCAGATAAGAATACAGCGTGTAAGTGGTAGTCAATTTCTTTCCTACGTAAGTTAAGTAATTTGTGATAGATATTAATGGGGGTATCACCCCGCAACTCACTCAAATCATCAAATACTCTGATGCGTTCAGCATCATCATCGGTAAATGCCAGGTGGTCAGTGTTGAAATTCTCATCATGATACAGGTTCTCCATATTTGTAGTAGACTCAGTCATCGTGAGAATTAAAGATGTGCGTAGACAGCAGTTAAAAGCTTTTCAAAAAATAAGTTCCAGGTTCAAAAGTAGTACTATATAATCCACAGTCTATGTGTTATATAGTTGGAGTGCTAATCCCATAAGCAAAAAGCATATGTATATATCCAGGAAAGACAGCACAATCCCACAGCTTGACAAATGCTATGGTGCACTGCAATATAAATCCAGCACAGTCCCAAATACAGGCACTCAATGGTCTTAAGTAAAAAATATAAATTTTATTAGATATAAGTTAAAACAACATAACGTTTCGACGCATTGCTGCGCCTTTGTCAAATGTCATATAAGGTAATCAAACAAGAAAACCTAAAAACCAGTGGCAAGCGTACACAATCACCAAACTTTTATAGTCATCTACTAACAATGAGCGTGTCAGCATAGTTCACCCACGTGTAAATGACGTCATCGACGAGCGCCATCGCTCGTAACGTCATAAAGTAAGTTACTGCGTTGTCATAGCAACGTAATGTAAACAGCAACGAGGGCTACTGACTCTTGCTAGCATATAAACAGAAGGAAGGAATTTAACACAGCAGATTTGACATGTATCAAAGCGTGAACATTGCGATGCTCATCACAAGACAGAAAATTAATTAATTAATTAAAAATAGCTGCAGACATTAAGGCTTTGTAAGATAATAAATGCATATTTCATTTGCATAATATTCAACACTAAAAAGTGTGAAGTACTCCACCATTATCATTCTATAATATAATAGGTATGAGCCCCACATATCATGCAGCAAATAAAGTGCAATAAAAAACACTATCAATGCACAGTACATACTCCCCAGATATAAGGTCCATATTGTATAGCATATGGAACCAATATAATGGGATATATTTACAAAATCAGACCGCCTGATCAATGGGGCTATATTTACAGTCCATAATGTATACTACACCAACATGAGAACGTATAGTAAAAGTGTGCTTCATGACCCCTTGTAACATGTGTAAAAACTTTCACAGACAGTGAGAACCCAGTCAGTGCCCAGCATAGGTATAGCATACTTCAATAGAAGGGACTGAAATCCAACAAGATGTTGAGACCCCTTGGAGGATAAGAGTCAAGATTTGGTGTCCAAACTTGATAATTTGGTCAGTAAATATCGTAATGACCTTATTGCATTTAAAAACAAGAAACTTAGCACTGTCAAAAATGATTATAGAGATAAACACATATAGAAATGGCTATATGGGAAAGATAAAGTTGCATTTAACAGATGGCGCAGAAACCTGCGTTCAAGAAACACACTTAGCATTGTTGATAGCAGTGGTGCTGACTCCTCTGAAACTGCTAACAGTAATCAAACACATGACAATTCCTCTGAACGGTCACAGTCTTTTTTTGGGGTGGCTACCCCCCTTTATACCAGCACACGCAAAAGGGCAAAAAGACATAAGATCAGAAGGGGTGGATGCAAATTCAAAAAACTGACAAAAAATAAGTAAATATAGTGTTCAATCTAAGTAATAGACCCCTTATTGATATGGAAAACACCCTATTGAACCGTGTTTTATCCTTCATACCTACTCCCAAGAGTGATCCTTTTGATATGTTGGTCGATGTCCATAGACTACAACGACAGTTAAAACTCAGGGATCACTATAGGAATCAGATACCTAGGGATACCACTTTTAAGAAACCCTCTTCCTTTGAGCCACCAAACACAAATACATCAATTAGGAGTTACACACATATGCTTAGTAATGATATTAAGGACTCTACGCAACAACGCATTTACTCTAACCTTAGTATTAATGATTCTAAGGCTTTGTTAGATTTGAGCAATGATATATCTATCATTATCTGCCCTGCGGATAAGTGCGGATCAATTGTGATTCAAGACTACACAGATTATAAGAATAAGGCTCTTAGGCAGTTATCTGACACCAATGTTTATGTTAAATTGAGATGCAACCCGACTACATATTTTAAACATACAATTGATGACTACCTTAACAGGGGATATGAATCTGGTATACTCAGCGAACAGAATACCAATATTATATCTGCTACCCAAGGTGCATAAAACTTTGGTCAATCCTCCAGGCAGACAGATTGTGTCTGCCAGGGGTTCTGTATTGTCGAGTTTGGCCATCTATATTGACTCTTTCTTGCAGCTAGTAGTTAAAGACACTCATGCTTACCTACAGGACTCTCCAAATATGATTAAAATCCTTATGGATTATTCCAACTTACAAGGTGATGATATCCTAGTCACCATGGACGTTGACAGTTTGTATACTGTGATTCCCCACGGTGAGGGGGTCGCAGCTGTTAGGACCATGGTGGCTGGGAAACCTCTATACATTGGTCCCCCCACTGAATTTTTGTGCAATTTATTAACACTCTGTCTTGAGAAGAATTATTTCAAATTCGAAAATGACTTTTCCTTCAAATTGCAGGGACCGCCATGGGTTCAAACGTGGCACCCACTTACGCCAATCTGTACATGGTTTGGTATGAGCAGGAACTTATGAAGCCATTTGACCATCCAAATGTACAATACTACACACGTTACATTGATGATGGTAACGAAGCAGAATTGCAAGAGTGGGTGTCGCGTTTGAACTCTATGGCAAGTCCTATCATATTTAAACTTGAATATGATTTGCAGGCTGTCCATTTCTTGGATCTTGATATTTTTAAGATTGATGCCTGTGGTGAATACTAGTTGGTACGTCATTATATACAAAGTCGACTGACCGCAACTCTTTATTGGATGCTAGAAGTTTTCACCCCAGGCATCAAAAGAAGGGGATCATTACCTCGCAGCTCATTCGTGTCATTAGGAACATCAGTGAGATACCCATTATGCAGACACAATTGGCAGAGATGGAAAAAAAACTTGTCTCAAGGGGATATGCTAGAGATGAGATTGGATGTATCCAGGAGAGGTTGTTGAATACCGAGAGAGATGAGATGGCTGGTGGCATGGCCACAGTGAACATTGGACAGCAACTGAATTTGATTTACTACATTTGTACCCAGGTGCAACACATTGGCGAAGGCAGTACGACGACACTGGCCAGTTGTGGAGATGGATACCACACTTCCATTCCGGAGGATGACCGCCCCCAGGATAGTGTACCGCAGGGCTAGCAATTTAAGAGACCTTTTGGTCAAAACAGACCCGGTAGATCATTATACAAAGGAAACATGGTTGAAAACAACTAAGAAGGGCTGTTTCCCGTGTGGCAGCTGTATTACCTGCAATGGTATGCTTAGGGGTTCCTCTTTTCAACATCCACACAGTAACCACAGATACACCATATGCGACAGATTGAGCTGCACCAGTACGTTTGTCGTTTATATGCTTATTTGCCCATGCTCCAGGGTTTATATTGGAAAGACGGTAACTACCTTCTGTGAAAGGATGCCCAATTACCGTTGTGCCATTCGTCAAGCATTGACCAAGGGTAAATCAGACCAGCCGGTGGCGTGCCACTTAATCAAGTTTAAACATGGTGTTTCCACCCTACCACCTATCTAGGGGTGGCAACAGAGCAAAAATACTGCTACAATTAGAGAGTAAATGGATCTATCGAATGGACACTCTGGTCCCAAGGGGTCTCAACACCTCGTTGGATTTAATTCCCTTCTATTGAAGTATGCTATACCTATGCTGGGCACTGGCTGGGTTCTCACTATCTGTAAAAGTTTTTACACATGTTACAAGGGGTCATGAAGCACACTTTTACTATACGTTCTCATGTTGGTGTAGTATACATTAGGGACTGTAAATATAGCCCCATTGATCATCTGGTCTGGTTTTGTAAATATATCCCATTATATTGGTTGCACATGCTATACAATATGGACCTTATATCTGGGGAGTACGTACTGTGCATTGATAGTGTTTTCTTATTGCACTTTATTTGCTGCATGATTTGTGGGGCTCATACCTATTACATTATAGAATGACAATGGTGAAAAACTTTACACTTTTTAGTGTTGAATATTATGCAAATTAAATATGCATTTATCTTACAAAGCCTCAATGTCTGCAGCTATTTTTAATTAATTAATTAATTAATCAATTAATTTTCTGTCTTGTGATGAGCATTGCAATGTTCACGCTTTGATACATGTCAAACCTGCTGTGTTAAATTCCTTCCTTCTGTTTATATGCTAGCAAGCATCAGTAGCCAATGTTGCTGTTTACATTATGTTACTATGACAACGCAGTATCTTATGTCATGACGTTATGAGCGACGGTGCTCGTCAATGACGTCATTTACACGTGGATGAACTATGGTGACACGCTCATTGCTAGTAGATGACTATAAAAGGTTGGTGATTGTGTATGCTTGTCACTGGTTTTTAGGTTTTCTTGTTTGATTACCTTATATGACATTTGACAAAGGCGCAGCAATGCGCCGAAATGTTATGTCGTTTTAACTTGTATCTAATTAATATGTTTTACTTAAGACCATTGAGTGCCTGTGTTTGGGACTGTGCTGGATTTATATTAGAGTGCAGCGTGGCATTTGTTAAGCTGTTGGATTGTGCTGTCCTTCCTGGATATATATATATATATATATATATATATATATATTTACACATATATATATATTGAAATAGA
>CAJPDP010197257.1:0-10363 GCA_905336975.1 Bombina variegata variegata | reverse complement strand
ACCTTACATATACCTTGACATACCTGGCCAAGCTAGTACTAACAATAGATGGGTCACAAGTTGTTCTAAACACTAGTAATGAGGCCCAGGTTTTTTGTAAGGAGCAGGGTATACAATGAATAAGGGGCCCCAAGATTAGGTAGTCAGAATATGTCAGATTTGGTAACATGGCTTCGAAATTGATTGTAGACGGGAATGAATATAATTGCATGTTGGATGGATGTATACTTAGGTATATATGTTATAGGGTTTTGATTGTTTCTCTTTTTTTTTTTTTCTCTTCCTCTGTTCCTCTCTGTCTTCTCCCTCCGTCCCCCGCCTCTGTGGTAAGGTATTCGGGCTTCCGGTTTTAATATCATGGCTGCCAGGAAAGAGTTGGATATGAATCCTTTAAATTTTTTGTCCTGGAATGTAGGCGGGATAACTTCGCCAATAAAGAGGAAAGCCATTATCAAACAATTAGGCGTATATAAACCCGACCTTGCAATGCTACAGGAAATTCATTTAAAAGACTCAGAAATAATGAAATTAAAAATGAAGTGGGTGGGAGAAGTCATTGCTATTCCTGGGGAGAATAGGAAGAAAGGACTAGCAATTTTGGTCAATAAACAACTAGTTTACAAGATGGTAGGCTTGGAGGAGGACGTGGGAGGTAGATTCCAAATACTCAAAGTAAGAATTAATTCAACCCTATTTGTAATTTGTAATGTATATGGGCCTAATGCAGTAGATAGTCAATTTTGGAATGGAATCACAGATAAATTGTTGGAATATATCGGACAAAATGTAATAATTGTGGGGGACCTGAATCTCATGCCTTCTCCTAATCTGGATAGAGCTAGAAGGAGGGATTTATATAGGAGGGATACGAAATCTCGGATATTTAAAAAATTCTGTTCTAAACTCGGGGTGAGAGATATTTGGAGGGTCCAACATCCTGATACCAAGGCATATACATGTATGTCCCCTAGTCATCAGAGTCTATCCAGAATAGACGTATTTCTAATAGCAGAGGCTTTGATGGGTTTGGATTGCAAGACTGACATCAAAGATATTGTCCTGTCAGATCATGCAATTATCTCTCTGGAATTTGGTCGCAATGCATTTAAAAAAGGGGGTAATAATAGGTTATTTTTTCCTAACTACTTAGTTGCAAATAGTCAATTTCAGAATTTCTTAAAGAGTAAATGGGCAGAATATCATAGTATCAATAAGGATTATTTGGATAAAACAGAAATTTATTGGGAAGCAGCAAAAGCTGTACTTAGAGGACATATTAAAGCATATTTGTGTAGACTTAAGAAAAAATGTAGGCAAAAAGAGTTACAGCTTTCAAATACAGTGAGGAATATGTATAATGCCTATATCGCTACTAGATCCAGCGGGAATTGGAATAGATATATTGATGCCAAAACCCAGTGGGATATTTTTTTAAAACAAAAGGCTACACAAGAGGGGTTAAAACAAAAAGCCCTATATAGAGGGTTCACTGGAAGGGCTGCCAAATATTTGGCTAGAATCACTAAGCCGAAAGTTAGTAATTTAATAGCAGCCATTAGACAGAATGGGAGTAGATTTACGCAGACAGAAGAAATAAAAGAAGTTTTTTTTACAATTATTTTCAGGGTATATATAATGCAGAATCCTGTAACCACGCAGATAGGGAGGCATTCTGGTCCAAGCTAATGCTACCTAGAGTCTCGCAAGAAGATATACAAGATTTAAATTTACCAATTACAGAGCAAGAAATAAATTCGGCTATTAAACAAGCAAAACTCAATAAAGCCTCAGGACCAGATTGTCTCCCTACGGAGTTTTACAGAATTTTGCAGGAAGAGGTGACTCCAACATTGTGTAGTCTGTTTAATAAATATTATAGTGCACAAGTAAAATGTTCTAAATATTTCACTGCATCTAATGTGGTGCTTATCTTGAAGAAAACAAAGGACCCAGAGTTGGTAGATTCTTATAGACCTATATCGCTTTTAAATTCAGACTATAAGTTGTTAACATCAATTATAGCTAATAGATTACAACCGTTGCTCAAAGGTATCATACATGAGAATCAAGTCGGTTTTATGCAGGGGAGAAATCCAGTTAAAAATCTACGAAAGACCATGATTATTCTGGACTATTTCTGGAATAAATCACGTGAAAAGAACAGGGAAGGGTTGGATGCTGCTATCATATGCTTAGATGCTGAGAAAGCATTCGACTACATAAGTTGGAGTCACTTATTCACAACAATAGAGAGATTTGGGTTCAGTGGGCATTTTAGTAACTTCATTCAATCAATATATAGCAACCCAGTCTCTGCTATTATTATAAATAATGCATCTACAGATTTTATTTCCCTGACTAGAGGCACAAGGCAAGGCTGCCCATTATCCCCTCTCTTATTTAATATTTCACTTGAACCTTTGGCCATAATGTTACGGGATCAATTAGACGGCATTAATATTGGGGAACATAGGTTTACGCTTTCGTTGTATGCAGATGACCTCCTGTTTTTTTTAAATAACCTAGAAATCAATCTGCCAACTCTTATGATGATTATGCGACTTTTTGGCTTAGTTTCGGGTTATAAAATTAACTTTACCAAATCCGAGCTAGTATGGATAATGAAACCAACGAAAAGTAGCATGAAACATCCCTTTAAGGAAACCAAATCTATAAATTATCTAGGCATAGTTTTGAGTAATAACCCACTGGAGTGGTATGTTATGAATATTCCAATTTGCCTGAAGGTAATCCAGAAACAATTAGAAAGCTGGATTAACCTCCCGATCTCACTTATATCACGTATCATGTTAATAAAAACAATATTATTCCCTAAAATATTGTATCTTTTACAGAACATCCCTGTGACGCTTAAAAATAAGGATATGGGGGCGTGGCCTGACCGAGCTCTAAGATGGAGGTTTAGATGAAGAGCTCCGTGCAGTCAGGACATAAACATAGGCATTACTGTGCAGTAAAATGTAAAGTTACGGTTATATGGGCGAGGAGAGATCACCTAAAGGCTAACTTACACTTTATTTGGCCCTGATGACAACAGTGTGTATAGTTTAGACTCAGCCTGGGAGCGGATGAGTAAGACAAGTGGCGGCGACATAACCCGTAGGGTGACCAGAGGTAACTGAGCGGACAGAGACCTTTAGACATCCGGACATATAAATTGTACACCAGCGGCACAAAACAGAAGTCCGGAGGCTAATACCCTAATAGGGGAAGCAGCGTGAAGAGCATGGGACTATAGATCCGCCATTACCATGTGGGGGAATAGCTCCGCATCAACTCACTGAGCTGTTAGACAGGCAGAGACGCTACTCACTCAGGGTCTAACTCAGGGCGGTAGGTTCGTTTAACAGAAATATATTGTGTCAAACAGGAGCCATTTAAGATATAAACACCCTTGTAATATTAAGAGGGGTCATACTGAAGGGTTCTTAATATATGCCACAAAAATAAAAGCCCCATCTCGATATTGGAGCACAGAAGTGGTACGAAGTGGGGGTTGAGAACTGTATTGAAACCCCGAACAACATATGATTTCTAGCTGCAGGGAAGATAATTAGACACTAAGACATATCTGCTATCTATAAGTAAATAGAATCACTCCCCCCCCCTTATCACACCCGGTGGGACATAAAAACATATAAGGCACGAATATACCATGTCGGCCAGAAAACCAAACAAAACAGATAGGCCTCCCAAAACAACATCTGTGGACGCCTTTTTTAAAACATCAAGAGTGAACAAGATTCCTGAAACCATGGAATCAGAGGCAGAAGAGGATGGGGTTGGGGAATCCTCTGATTCAAATCCCGCGGATCAAATTCCTGCCACAAAAGCAGACTTGCAATCATTAGTCTCCAAGAAAGATATTGACACAAACTTTGAAAAATTGTGGAACAAGATTGATAATCTTCATTCCTCAGTAACTGCAAGCTTAAAAGAAATAAAAGACGACATCACAGAAATTGGCAATAGGGTAGATACCCTGGAAACTAACCAAGAAGAACTGTCTGAAGACGTCTCCACCCTCTCCAAATCTTTTAGCTCGCAACAGCAAGAAATTCAGGATCTCCAAGAGAAAGTGGAGGACCTGGAGAACAGGTCTAGGAGATGCAACCTACGCCTTAAGGGGATCCCGGAATCAGTCCTAAATAAGGACCTAAATTCTTACCTTCTACAATTGTTTCGTGCAATTATAGGTGATGGCACAGAAGACTCCTTTCAAATAGAGAGAGCCACAGGGCCCTCAGGGCCAAACCCAAAGATGACCTACCGCCCAGAGACATCATTATCAAATTCTTACGTTTCCCTGAGAAAGAAAGAATCCTACAGGCAGCACGCCAAAATCCCACTTTTAAATTCCAGGGGAACGTGATACAGTTTTATCAGGACCTCTGTATACGCACCCTACAACGCCGCAATACCCTAAGACCACTCACAACCCTCCTTAGAAAAAAAGAAATACCATATCGATGGGGTTTCCCATTCGCCCTAATAGTGATGAAAGAAGGCAGATCCATCAGCATCAGATCGCTTGAAGATGTGCCCTCGGGGTGCAAATAATTAGGCTTGGATGTACCAGACGTCTCCAACATCATTCCATCAACACAACCATCAGACCCTGGGGAATCTAGGGGCTCCCCCCTTAAGAGCAAATGGACGAAGATTTCCAAAGGGGGCAAGAAATCTAAAACTTGAAGCTCATAATCATCCGCATGGAGGGCAATGAATTTGTCTTTAAAATGCTGACCTTCACAACATTAGGCTTCCCGTCGAGGGAATCTTTTGGAAGGCCCAGAACCTTTCAACTCCTCATAGGGGCATTGAATATGCTCATGAACTGGTGTTACCTATATCCTTTTTTTATGTTTCTCCTGTTTTTCTGCTCCTTGGTCATATGTAGGGGCATAGTTACCAAGAAAGTTAGTTAATAATACTGTACAGTTATAAAGCACAGGATAGATTATACTTAATGCCTTTTATTGCAATGGGGCTGTCATTTAGTCCTCCTGACTGCATGCCTCACCTTCCCTCTTCTTTTCTTCTTCCTCTCTACCCTTTTCTACTCCTTATCACCCTCGCTTTACTCGGACATTCTTCTATTCTCCTATACTCTCTCTAGGAGAGGATGAAATTAAGGTATAGGAATAACTATGCTTTTTGGTTCATGTTTATGTTTGTGTTTAATGTTGTTAAGTTTGAGTTTAAAATAAGGGGTTACGTTCACTTCAAATCACGCTCTATCATAGATTATGCAGTTTTTTCAATGTTTGCCTTTCTCTGTCGGGGAGACTATGTGGTCTCTTATGATGGAGGCGACAGGGTTCAAAGGATAAGTGGCTCTCCCGTTGCTCCTCCTCCTGGGGTTTTCCTGAGACAGCAGGTGAGTGTAGTTCTCACTCCTGATGGTAGCATAGGCCATTCCCGACACATCACAGGATGACTCTTCCCAACATTAATTTACTCTCACACAATGTGAGGGGCCTGCACTCTGACATCAAGAGACGTACAGCTCTCACACAGTATAGGAATTTACATGCCAACATTGTGTACCTTCAGGAGACTCATTTTGTTAGCTCCTCTATCCCCAAATATTGGTCAAGAGAATACGCACAGCATTACCATGCTACATCAAACACAAAGAAACGGGGTGTTTCCATCTTGATTCACCACTCACTATTATTTGTACATGGGGAAACAATAGCAGATAAGGAGGGCAGGTACATATTGGTACAAGGCCAGATACAAGGAGTGGACGTGGTACTGTGCAATGTATATGCCCCGAATGAGAAACAGAGTGTCTTTTTCAGAGACATTTCACACTTGCTGACTGGTTGGTCTAAAATGCGGATCATACTAGCAGGAGATTTTAACCTAGATATCCAAAGATTGGTACACAGTCCTATCATGACCTCCAAAAAATGCGGGAGACTTAGGTCTATGGCCAAATCGATTATGGACTCATTGGGTCCCCATTCACTAATTGATTCATGGAGAACATTGCACGGTTTAATCACAGACACAACATTCTACTCAGCAGCCCATAAAACATATACCAAGTTGGATTACATCTTCATAAATCAAATCTTACAACCGGTTCTTAGATTAGCAAGCATACACCCATGCGTCTGGTCGGACCACTCTATAACCCAAGTTCAATTGGGTGACCTGAGAGACCCAAATAGGGCAAAGTCCTGGACTTTTGACCCATCTTGCCTTAAGAACCCCCAGACCAAAAAGAGCATATTAAAATCACTAGAGGAATATTGGAATATTAATTTAGACTCAACATCTAATCCTATTACTGTTTGGGCAGCACATAAATCAGTGATCTGGGGGCTTCTCATCAAAGAAAAAGCCATTCTAAAGAGAAAAACTAAAACCCATATTTCCCAACTGTATTCCGAGATAGAGGAACTAGAAAGCTCCCACAAAAAGACTTATTCAACCACTACACTCCAATCACTACAACTCAAAAAACAGTCCCTGGCAAAATACTTAAATGAACACTCCATCAAGGCAGCACTCAGGCTGAAATCAGCCTACTTTCTATACGCTAACAAGCCGGACAAATATTTAGCCAAAAAGATTAGGGACACCCACCAAGCATCATCAATCCCAATCTTGCAGAACACATCGGGTCACTTAACCTCACACCCACAAGAGATTGTGGAGACATTTGCAAACTATTATAGAGACCTCTACGATGGTAAGAAGGTAGATTACAATAATAATACCCAACAAATGCAAAAGAGTTTTCTAGATGCCGCAGACTTGGAGGTTATTTCAGAGGAAGACCGCAAAATACNNTACACGGGAGGACATTTTAGGGGTCCTTAAGGACCTTAAATCAGGGAAAGCACCGGGACCAGATGGGTTCTCCGGTGAATACTACAAATTGTTCAAGTCGGTGTTACTCCCACACATTATTAAATTTGCTAATCATATCATGGAGGGCCACGAGATACCAGTAGAGCTGCTCCAAGCTAAAATTGTTGTATTACCAAAGCCAGGGAAAACCCCAAAATTTTGTAATAATTACAGGCCAATTTCGTTAATAAATCAGGACATCAAAATTGTGACAAAGGTGCTAGCTAATAGACTCAAGCAATAAATTCCGACGATAGTACACCCAGACCAAGTGGGCTTCGTGGTGGGGAGGGAGGCTCCGGATAATGTTCGAAGAATGACAGGGGTGACAGACTACCTGACGGACAATAAAGTGCCTTCTCTGCTCCTCTCATTGGACGCGGAGAAGGCATTTGACAGAGTGGACTGGCAATATATGTGGACAGTACTAGAAAAAAGAGGGATACATGGGCCCTTTCTAACGGCAATCCGCAATGTTTACTCTAGACCATCGGCGCGAGTTAGGGCAGTTGGACATCAGTCCGCGGATATTCAAATTCAAAATGGCACCAGGCAGGGCTGCCCTCTCTCGCCGCTGCTGTTCGCGTTGTGTATAGAGCCCCTTGCCGCTTCAATTAGGAACAATCCGGGAATAGAGGGTCTGCGGATTGGGAGATTCACCCATAAGGTCACTCTGTTTGCGGACGACATTCTGTTGACAATTACTAAACCACTCCTGTCACTTCCCACCTTATATAAAACAATCCAGGAGTTTTCCTCTGTCTCGGGATATAAAATTAATTTGGATAAACGCGAGGCCCTTCCATTTAATCTCCCTAGACACACAATGAAAAATATTGAAACCAATTTTGAACTCAGATGGTCCAAACAAAGTATTAAATACCTGGGAATAAACCTTACATCACACTCATCTAATCTTTATAGATTAAACTACCTCCCAATGTTTAAAAAAATCCGGTCAGACCTTAATAGATGGCAATCACTTAAGTTTTCGTGGTATGGGAGACTGACATCCATTAAAATAAATATTCTACCAAGGATTTTGTATCTATTTAGGGTCTTGCCGATAAAAGTTAATAAACCTGACCTCGACTCTATCCAAAGGGCCCTTCACAACTTCCTCAGAGACAAGAAACAGGCCAGGGTTTCCTCTCAGTTACTTACTAGACATAGACAATTGGGTGGGGTTGGGTTACCTAACTTACAGGACTACTATAAGGCAGCCAGACTTGCACAGATTTCTTTGTGTGGTAGGAAGGATAACAATATCCTCTGGCCAGCTTTTGAGACAGAGCTGGGAAACCTTAATTCTCCAGAAGATATTATATGGGACACAGGGGCGAGGAGGGAGGGGATGTCACAGCTTTCTTCCATCACCAGATTGTTTAGACAGGAGTGGCACTCGGTTACGGGATCTGGCAATATCTTCCCGGTAAACTCTCTGAAGAGTCTCTTAAGGTACCTGTTAAACCCTGACTATAGGCCACTTGTAGATAAATGGGAAAATAAGGGACTTTATAGAGTGGCGGACCTGATGAGTAATGGGGCACCCATATCCTACTCCCAACTAAGTCAAAGAATAGAACTGATACCACTTCAGTGGTTTTTATACTTACAAATAGCGTCAGCAATACGTATTTATGTATCCAAAAATGCTAATAAAGGCACTACCAATTTAGAGAGACTGTGTGCTGCCCCCAATAGACCCAAACATGCAATTTTGCTAATTTATCTTGATTTACAGGCAAATAGAACTAAATCTAAGACTCCTTTAATATTAAAATGGGAAACAGACTTGGGAGTGGTAAAGGAACAGGAAGAGTGGGATGAGTTGTTCTACAATTCTTGTAAATCCTTGCTGAGTGCAGATCTCAGAGAGAACATTATTAAGACCTCTTTCAGATGGTACCTTACTCCTCTTAGGACAGCGCACTTAGAGGCGGATCCAGATTTTGTTATAGAGGGTGTAGGGAGGTGGGTACCTACCTACACATGTGGTGGGAGTGCCCAAAGGTTACCTCTATATGGAGGAACCTCTCTGGTCTGCTGAGTGGTCTTTTAGACGACAATATCCATCTCAACTTAACACAAGCCCTCCTACATGAACAGCTACCCAATTTAAATAAACATATCAATGCCTTCATCAGGATCTTATGCACCATCACCAGGGTCACTATAGCTAAACACTGGAAGACAGGGGTGCCGGCGTGGGGGGAGATTATGTCTAAATTTAAACATACTTATTCTATGTATGAGTCGGCTGCACACATCCAAGGCACGTTCAACACCTTTCAGAAAATATGGTACTACTGGATATTGGGTGCGGAGGGGAGGTACATATCAGTTGAGGCTGAAAGATCGGAGACGGAGAGGGGGGAGGTTGTGACGGGAGAGCTACACTAAAGGCAACCTATAATTACAGGTTTATAAATACACCTCAGCTCCACGTAATCCTAGTGCATTTGGAAGATAGGAAACATCTAGGGGTGGGGTAGTGTGATGAAGTGTTGATAAACTGTTTTTGCTACCATTATGATAACCCTTGTTTTTTTAATGTTTTTCTTTTTTTTCTTTTTGTTTTCTTTGTAGTTTTATTTATTAGTTAGTTAGGATAGGCTTAAGATGCGTGTACTTGATCTTGCTCATACAAATAGTCAGGATAAACAAATTCAAATGAGGTGCACGAACAGCCAGTGGTAAATTAGGATTTTCTTTATTGCAATTAAAAATCTTTCTCTGCTGACATGTTTCGGCAATGAAGGCATAATCGTAGCTACAGTCTCAGGTGTGCACCGGTCTGATAAACCAGTTCCTGTTACCTGATTGGTCTAAAAATATAATTAAAACCATACCTGGAGTGAAGCTAACTCCCACTCTCCCCACACATATTATAATAGGATTACAATTGCCTATTAAAAAGTATAACTTACACAATCATGTGAAACTTATACAACATAAACAATGTGCTGTTATCAAGGTTATTAATAGTTTGTAAACAATGTAACAATTGATAGATTCCACTAAATAAACACTAACGAATATGATAAAAATCATATTAAAAATGAAAGTAGTTAGAATGTTAAGAATAGATTACATATAGAGTGCAATATGCAAGCAAGTATAAAAAGTGAACAGACATATATATGCAAATACATAAATGGGTATACTCTTGCCCACATTAAATCACAATGACATTATGCAATAAAAAACATATTGTGCATACTGTATAACAAGTGCTCATTGAATTCAAGGAGCTAGGATTAAATCTTGGATACACAGACCCAGAGCCAGGATATTATTCCCAGAAATTTATCAGGTCAAATTCAGAATTTAAACCTTCTGGGACTCTGGTTCTGAGTCTGTGTATCCAAAACACCGCTCTCTTTGCCAGCAACCTTTCCCTGTCACCACCTCGTTTATTTGTTTTGACCTGTTCTATAATGGTCCATCTAAATGTCTTAGTACTTGTGTTGTG